>JAJSRW010001368.1:15000-80251 GCA_022414725.1 Microglena sp. YARC | reverse complement strand
AAGCAGTTTGGAGAGAGATGGTCTACCACCGCAACTCACACACAATGACTACCCACGACACCAAACACTACCCCCAACAACCTACCCCAACAAGCGCAGCAACGGCCCCAAAACCAACACGACCACACCAACACAACTACGCACACAACCAAGCGACTACACGACCGCGGCGATCCACCAGTCTCCCTAGTCCCCAACTCACACAGCATTAGTCTAGGTGTGGCTCATCTGCTGGTAGGTTGCAGACTTGGCTTGGCAAAAGCGGAGTGTGGTGTGCTGAAAGTCGATGATAGCGAAGAACGGACTTATTATATTCGGATGGGGTGCCACAAAAGGATCTGGTGAATGGTAGCCCTTGCCCCTAACCTGCGGCCAGACTACGGCTGCACTGGAGACTATTGTAAGATTGTAGTGCTAGGTGGCGTCATCGTGCTGGGTGAGGTTTGCTGTTGCTTGGGCAGAAGGTGGGGTCGTTTGGCTTTGAAAAAGTGACAAGTGATACGAAGGGTAGACCGTTAGTGACCTAGTTTTGCGGCGTAAATTATCGCCTAAATGGATAACCGCCGTCCCCCGCCTCGCAAACTTCAACAACCACCCAAGTGTGGGTTGGTTGGCACGCACACCCACCAACCCCAGCCCACCTACACCCCGCCCCCCCCCTCTAGCGGACCCATTATAGGTGGGCTTCTCGCTGGTAGGTTGCTGGTGCTTTGAAAACGGGTGATGTGGCCTGAAACAGTCAAGATACTAGTAACGACGTATTGTCGACCAAATATCGGTCTGTTGATGGCACACAACGACACATACACTTAAAATGGTGGCCATCTGCCTGGTAGGTTGCTGGCTGCTTGCAAACGGGTGATGGTGGCTGAACAATTTTGAGCTCTATGTACGACGTATTTTCCCAAATGATCGGTGAATTTGATAGGAACCGACCACACTGAGCACCACATACACTTAAAGGTGGCTCATCTGCCTGGTAGGTTGCTGGCTGCTTGCAAACGGGTGATGGTGGCTGAACATTTGACTACTAAGTAGACGTATTTTCCCAATGATCCGGTGATTGATAGGGACACACCACCACCACCAATACACTTAAAGGTGGCTCATCTGCTGGTAGGTTGCCTGGCTGTTGCAAACGGTTGATGTGCCTGAACCGATTTGACTCTGAAGTAGACGTTTTCCAAATAATCCGGTGAATTGATAGGACCACACAACACATACACTTAAAGGGTGGCTCATCGCATGGTAGGTTGGTGGCTGCTTGCAACGGGTGGATGTGTGCTGAACAATTTGAGCTACTAAGTAGACGTATTTTCCATGACCGGTGAATTGATAGGACGACACAAACCCAACCAACATACACTTTTAGGAGGCTCATCTGACTGAAGGCTGCTGGTGCTGGTAAAACGGATGATGGTGGAATGAAATACGTTTAGGAAAGTACGACCTACACTTTCTTTCAATGATCCGGTGGATCTCTACACCAGAACCTACACGACACACCAGCGAGTACCCCCCACCACACACTACATAACAAATAAGCAACGTTTTAAGGAGGCGCATCTGCCTGGGAAGCCTGCTGGTGTTGGAAACTATTGGTGTGAGTGCCCTGTACACTCTATCTCAAACACCAGCGACACATCTTCCTTAACCCCTACCTTACCCCTACCCCCCCAATCCTCTTCCTCCCTACCCCACCCAGCCCTCTTCGTTTCTACCCCTCTACCTTAAGCTTACCGGCCTTGTAGGAAGTCCGATCTGCCTGGGAAGCTGCTGTGTTGCAAAACTGGTGAGATTTTTGATTGAAAATGAGAACGAATACCCATAACCTATTTCAAATTATTGCTGAATGGCAGCCAACCCATCCCACCGCAGTCCACTCGTACGCTACATACCTTGTAGGGCCAATCTGTGAATGGCAGCCGCGAACCCCGTTTTGGTGCAGATGAATGGCAGGCCACCCATCCCACCGGCACGCACTCAACCCTCCCTAACCTAACTACTTGTAGGAGCCATCTGCCTGGAAGGATGCTGGTGCTTTGTACAACCTGGTGATGTGGGCGCCCGGCTACTCCCTCCCTTCCCCTCCCTACCCATATACTTCCCCAACCCCGCCCCCCACTCCACCTTCCACCCTCTTCCCACCCCATCTCCTCACTCTCCCCCTCCGCCTTGTGGAGGCCCTCATGCCTGGTGGCTGCTGTACTGCTTGCAAAACTGGTGATGTGGGCGCCTGGATACCTCTTCCCCCCTCACCCCATATCTTCCCACCACCCCGCCCACCCCATCCTTCCCCCACCCCTCCCCCCTTGTAAGGGGCCCTTGCTGGAGGAGGCTGCTGAGCTGCTTGCAAACTGGGATGTGGGCGACTGGATATGGCTTCTCAGACGGGTGTCTCGGTCATGTCAGAAGATGAGATTGGTGCCTTACGCGCTTTCTCGCCTCATACAACGGCAGCCTGCAGATGGTGAAGGCATCTTGGCAAAAGGTCCTGCACCTGGGCTAAGGATGTACTGGTGAGTGGAGGCACAGAAGGAAGGGGGGAGCGGGGGGAGGGTGTGTGTGTGTGGGTGGGGGGTGGGGGGGGAATGGTGAGTGGAAGGGGTTGGGGTGGGGATGGGTTTGGGGGGGAGGCAGGGGGGAGGGTGGTGTTGTGTGTGGGGGGGGGGGGGGAGGACTGGAGGCTAAGGATGTAATGGTGTAGTGGAGGCAGGAAGGAAAGGGGGGGGGGTGTGTTGTGTGGGGGGGGGGGGAGGAATGGTGGAGTGGAGGGGGTGAGGAATGGGGTGGGGTGTGGGGTTTGTTTGGGGGGGAAGAGCAGGGGGAAGGGTTGTGTGGCGTGTGGGGGGGAGGAATGGTGAGTGGAGGGGGGGAGGGAGGGGGGGGGGGGGGGGGGGGGGGGGGGGGGGGGGAGGAGCAAGGGGGAGGGGTGTGTGGTGGTGGTGGGTGTGGAGGCAGGAAGGAAAAGGGGGGGGAGGGAGGAGGAAGCGCGGAAGAGGGGGACCTGGAGGCTATGGACGAATGGTGAGTGAGGCTGGAGGAAAGGGGGGGGGGGGAGGGAGGAGGAGCGGGGAAGCAGGGGGGGACTGGAGGCTATGGATGAAATGGTGAGTGGAAGGGGAAGGAAGAGGAGAGGGTGGGAGGGAGGAGGAGCGGGGAGCAGGGGGGGACTGGAGGCTATGGGATGAAATGGTGGTGGAGGCAGGAGAAAGGGGGGGGGGAGGAGGAGCGGGGAAGCAGGGGGGGACTGGAGGCTTGGATGGAGTGGTGAGTGAGGCAAGGAAGAAGGGGGGGGGGGGGGGGGGGGAGGGAGGAGGAGCGGGGGAGCAGGGTGGGACCGTGGAGGCTCTGATGAAAATGGTGAGTGGAGGCAGAAGAAAGAGGGAGAGGGGGGGAAGAGGGTGGTGGAGCGGTGGGGTGGGGGGGGGGGGGGGGGGGGGTGGCGGGGGGGGGGGGGGGGGGGGGGGGGGGGGGTGGGTGGGTTTCTACTGGATGAAATGGTAATGTGGAGGCAGGAAGGAAGGGGAGCAGGGGGGGGCTGCTGACAATTGCGAACATGCCACACCAACAACAACCAACAACAACAACGACTTACTTGCACCAGGCACCAATCACCACACCACACCACCACCATGGTACTATGAGGAGAGCGGGAGTGAGCGTAGTTTACACCACCAACACCACAACAACAGCAACCAAAAAACTACACAAAACAACTATTAACTTAACCCACCTTATCCAACCCTTAAAACCACCACCCAACCATGGTGAGACGGCCATTGAAATTGCAAACACCCAACACCGACCAACAACACCAAACACAAACAACAACTTAACGTAATTGAAAATTGAAAAATTAGAAACATCCAAGTAAGTCACACTGCCGGGGACAGTTGACCCTACTAAGGAGTGGTGGTTATCGACACCCGTGTGGTTCGTAGCTCACCTTGCTCAAGGTTGGCAACGAGGCTAGAACCAGTCACGTTTCATACGGTTTGACAGCCAAACCGTGAGAACCGAAACGCTCCCAACGGGGTTCGAACCGGCATCTCCTTGCGATCGAGGTCGGATACTCTACCATTGAGCCACTCCGAGTCTGGATCGGGAACTTAACGTAATCACTCTTGTTCAACCACGACGTATCCACCCTTTACCACTAACACGGTAGGATGGTGAGATAGCCCTCTACATTGCCAACACCCAACAACAACAACAACAACAACAACAACAAACAACAACAAACAAAAACAAGAACAAGAACAAAAACACAACATCCACATCCACACAACAACAACAACAAACAACATACAACACAACAGACAACAAAACAACAACAACAACAACATCCAGAACAACAACAACAACAAACAACAACAAAACAACAACAACATCCAGAACAAACAACAACAACAACACAACACACAACATACAACAACAAAACCAACAACAAACAGCAAAATACACAAAACAACAAACAACAACACAAAAACAACAACATCCAGAACAAACAAACAAAACAACACAACAACAACAACAACAACAACAACAACAACAACACAACAACAACTGAACTCGACCACTATCCATCCTTGGTAGGATGGTGAGAATAGCCTCTACATTGTAAAACACAACATCCACAACAACAACAACAGCAACAACAACAACATCCAGAACAGCAGCAGCAACAACAATAACAATAACAACAACAACAACAACAACATCCAGAACAGCAGCAGCAACCAACAACAACAACAGCACAACAACAACAACAACAACAACAACACAACAAACAACAACATCCAAAAACATCCACAACAAACAACAACAACAACAAACAACAACAAAAACAACAACGAACAGAACAACAACAAAACAACAACAACAACAGCAACACTTAAACTCGACCACCTTATCCATCCTTGGTTTAGATGGTGAGATAGCCCTCTACATTGTAAACACCTCAACATCAACACAAACAACACGCAAACAAAACAACATCCAGAACAGCGCAGCAACTACAACGACAACAACGAACAACAACAAAAAAGAAAACAAGAACAAACAACAACAACAAAACAGTGTTTTCTGCTACGCCTTTGGCTAACAACACAACACACAACAACAACAACAACAACAACAAACAACAACACAACAAACAACAACAACAACAACAGCAACAACTTAACTCGACCACCTTATCCATCCTTGGTAGGATGGTGAGACGGCCCCTACGTTGCAAATGCCAACATTCACAAACAACAACAACAACCAACAACAACAACAACAATATCTTAACTTAACCACTTATCCACCCTTAACCACCCCACCACATGGTAGAATGGGTGAGACGGCTCTATCCGCGGCGTTGTTTTACACCAATATCCACAACAACGATTTAAACAACAACAACCCAAACCAGAAACACCACCCAACACCCACATAAACCATCAACAACAACAACTTAACTGGTAGGATGGTGAGATAGCCCTCAATTTTACTTCTCAGCTCGGCCATCTAAACTGCTTGATTGACCCACCCCAAACCATCTCCACCACCACCACGCACCCCATCCTGAGTCCCTGCCATACGCTCAACACCTAACACCAACACCAGGATGGGGAGAGGGCCTCTACCTTCGCTGCTCGGCTCGGCCATTCTGGACTGCGTTAATGACGACCCCAAACTATCACCCCCTCCACCACCACCACTCCCTGCCAACACTCACTCAACACCTAACACCAACACCAGGATGGTGAGACGGCCCTCTACTTTGCTGCTCGGCTCGGCCATCATGACTGCGTTAATGACCCACCCACACCACCACCTACACCCACACCTACACCACCATCACCACCACAATAGGATGGTGAGACGGCCCTCTACTTTGCTGCTCGGCTCAGCCATCTGGACTGCGTTAATGACCCCACCCACTCCACCACCACACCACACCACCACCACCACCTACACCTCCACCTACACCCACATCACCAACAGTAGGATGGTGAGGACGGCCCTCTACTTTGCTGCTCGGCTCGGCCATCTGGACTGCGTTAATGACCCACCCACACCACCACAACCACCACTCCCTGCTAAACCCACCTAGCCGCCCACCACCACCAACCACCACAGTAGGATGGTGAGACGGCCCTTGTACGTTGCTTCTTGACTCGGCCATCTAAGGCTGCGTGAATGACCTCAAACCACCCAAAAACAACACCCAAACCACTTATCACACATTTGCTCCAAAGCAAACACCCAACATAATACCCACCACAGTATGATTGTGAGATGGCCCTCTACGTCACTGCTCGGCTCGGCAATCTGGACTGCGTGAAAGACCCACCCAAAACCACCCAAACCAAGACCCCAAACCACCCAAAACCACTGAATCAACACCCAAAGACACCCATCACTCAACATCCAACACTAAACACCAGGATGGTGAGACGGCCCTGTACGTTGCTGCTCGCCTCGGCCATCTGGACTGCGTGAAAGCACTCCTGGAGAAGGGTGCCGACACGGAAGCCAAGGATAACAACGGATGGACCCCACTCGCCCGGGCTACTCGAGATGCTAACGTCGCCATAGTAGCGGTGCTGCTGAAGAAAGGGGCGAACGTTGAAACTAAAAACAAAAACGGAGAGACACCGCTGCTGGTGGCCTCCAGCTGGGGGGGGCTGGAGTGTGTCAAGGCGTTGCTTGAAGCTGGCGCAAACGTGAATGCGAAGAACAAGGTGCGCCCACTTTGTTTTTGTGTGCGATGCGTCGCAAATAGCATGGCATGAAATGTGTCCAGGCGTTGCTTGGATCTGGGGCCAACGTGACTGCGAAGGACAAGGTGAGCCCACTTTGTTTTTGTGTGTGACGCATTGCAAATTGCATGGCATGGAATGTGTCAAGGCGTTGCTTGAAGGTGGGGCAACGTGAATGCGAAAAAAAAAGGTGAGCAATAGTGCGTTTTGTGGCCGAGGTCGTCGCAATTGCATAGCATGGATGTGACAAGGCGCTTCTTCAAGCTAGGGCCAACGTGAGTGCGAAAAACAAGGTGAGCCCACAGTGTTTTTTGTGTGCGACACATCGCAAATTGCATGGCCTGGAATGTGTGAAGGCGTTGCCTGAAGCTGGGGCCAACGTGAATGCCAAGAACAAGGTGCACCAACGGTGCGGGTGTGTTTTGTGACGATTTTTCCCAAATTGCATGCCTGGAATGTGTCACGGCTTTGCTTGAAGCTGGGGCCAACATCAGTGCGAAGTACAAGGTGCGCTCACAGTGTGTTTGTGAGCGATTCGTCGCAAATTGCATGGCATGGAATGTGACAAGGCGCTTCTTCAAGCTAGGGCCAACGTGAGTGCGAAAAACAAGGTGAGCCCACAGTGTTTTTTGTGTGCGACACATCGCAGATTGCATGGCATGGAATGTGAGAAGGCGTTGCTTCAAGCTGGGGCCAACGTGAATGCCAAGAACAAGGTGATCCGGCATTGTGTTTATGTAACGCAATGCAAATTGCATAGCATGGAATGTGTGAAGGCGTTGCTTCAAGTTGGGGCCACCAAGAGTGCGAAGAACAAGGTGCGACACATCGCAAATTGCATGGCATGGAATGTGTCATGGCGTTGCTTCAACCTGAGGCCATATTTGGGAGGTCTGTGGCCTCCTTTTATTCTGCTTGAAAGGGTGCTCTGCCTTGCCATGCCGTGCCTTGGCCTGCAATACGGTTAAATAGGCTGGACATATAAGGGAGGTCTGTGGCCTCCTTTTATTGGGTTTTACAGGGTGCCCTGCCTTACCATTCCCCCGGCCTTGCCCTGCCATGCGATACCCTGACCTGCCAATATGTAAAACAGGCTGGACCGTACTTGGGAAGTCTTGTGGCCTTCTTTTATTTCGGCTTGAAAGGGTGCCTGCCTTGCATACCATACCATACCACACCCTGCCCTGCCAATATGTAAATTAGGCAGGACCATATTTGGGAGGTCTATAGCACCCTTTTATTCGGCTTAAAAGGGTGCCTTGCCATGCTATGCAATACCCTGACCTGCCAATATGTCCTGCCATGTCCTGCCATGCCATACCCTGACCTGCCAAAATGTCAAACAGGCTGGAACATATTTGGGAGGTCTGCGTTACCCTTATATTTGGCTTAGAAGGGTGACCTGCCTTGCCATACCCCCTGCCTTGCCATGCTATGCCACACCCTGACCTTCCAATTCGTCCAATGGGCTGGACCATATTGGGGAGGTCTGTGACACCCTTTTATTTGGCTTTAAAGGCTGCCCTAACCTGCCTTGCCATACCATGCCATGCCATGCCATACCATGCCAAAGGGTGACCTGCCTTGCCATACCATGCCAAAGGGTGACCTGCCTTGCCATACCATGCCAAAGGGTGACCTGCCTTGCCATACCTGCCTTGCCATACCATGCCAAAGGGTGACCTGCCTTGCCATACCTGCCTTGCCATGCCATGCCATATATACCCTATATATACCCTGACCTGCCAATATGTAAAATAGGCTGGACCATGTTTGGGAGGTCTACAGCAGGAGGTGCCCAGGGCCTCCCAAATTTTAGTAATGTCGATTGTTTTTTTCTGAGAATAAGGCTATAATGGCATGATTCATGGCTATGTTTTGGGCTAATTTTCAGGTCATTTTGAGCACCTTATTGGGGGGAGGGGGGGTCTACGGTAACCTTTTATTTGGCTTATAAGGTTGGGATGACGATTTGATTATAATTGTATAATTCAGTTTCCACTGTCATAGCACGAACTCAGGGCCCCCGTCTGTTAAAAGTTGGCTTGGCGTTTAGTTCATCAGTGCTTTTTCTTTTAAAGCCCCCTCCTATACGGTTGGGCAAGTCCCTTAAGCCTATTTGGCCTACCCCTGGACTGTAACCTACACACATACATAGTGCATAGTGTGCAAATCAGTGCATGGTGTGCAAATTCCACTGTAGCACGAACTCAGGGGGGGCCCATCTGTTAAAAGTTGGCTTGGGTTTCGTCGATGCTTTTTCTTTTAAGCCCTTCCTGTCACAGTTGGGGAAGTCTCTTCAGCCTATTGGGCCTACTTTAGCCTATTTGACCTGGATTTGTTGACGATTTGTACCGTGATGGCGGATTGCACCGTGTCCCAACACACACACTATGCTGTCCCCACCCCCACCCACCCACCCCACACACACCAACACCACCACCTCCACCAACAACAACCTAAGCGTCGCAGGTTGATTCGGACAAGCAACACCAAACACCAAACGCACCATGCTGTCCCCAATCACCCCACCAACAACAACAACAATACCACCAGCACCACCACCACCACCAACAACAACAACAACAATACCACCACCAACAACAACAATAATAACACCACCACCACCACCATCAACAACAACAACAATACCACCACCACCACCAACAACAACAGCAACAACAACAACAACAACAACAACAACGACAACAACAACACGAATACCACTACGAACAACAACAACAACAACAACAACAACAACAACAACAATACCACCACCACCACCAACAACAACAACAACAATACCACCACCACTACCAACAACAACAACAACAACAACAATACCACTACCAACAACAACAACAACAACAACAACAACAATACCACCACCACCAACAACAACAACAACAACACCATATGCATCGCAGGTTGGCAAGACTGCCTGGGACATGGCTCAAAACAAACAGGCCACACATGTATAATCAGGGAAAACCTATGCATCGCAGGTTAATGAGTACAAGCAACACAAAACACCAAAACACACACACCATGCTGCCCCCCCACACCCCACCCCGACACCCCCAACACACACACACACACCACTACCACCACCACCACCACCACCACCAACTTATGCATCCCAGGTTGGACACACCACCAACACCGGCACCAACACCATATGCATCCCAGGTTGGCAAGACCGCCATGGACATGGCTCGGAACAAAAAGGTCAAGGAGCTGATCAAGGCGCATATGAGATGAAACCCACGTTGGCAAACTCCCATCCTAACGCTATGCTGCTGATGAGGCTGCTGCTGCTGCTGATGATGATAATGATGAGGAGGAGGAAGAGAAGGATGACGGGGATATTGTCCCGGTGCCCTACTGGACTCCACTCTTCACTCAAGTTGAAAAGGTGCATATGGGAAGAAACCCACGTTGGCAAACTCCCATCCTAATGATATGCTGATGATGAGGATGATGATGATGAAAAGGAGGAGGAGGAGGAGGAGGATTGGGAAGAGGAGGAGGAAGACAGAGACATCGTCCCGGTGCCCTACTGGACTCCACTCTTCACTCAAGTTGAACAAGGCGCATATGGGATGAAACCTACGTTGGCAAACTCCCATCGGCATGCTATGCTGGTGATGAGGATGAGGATTGAGATGAGGAGGGAGGAGGATGACGGGAACATTGTCCCAGTGTCCTACTGGACTCCACTCTTCACCCAAGTTGAACAAGGCGCATATGGGATGAAATCTACGTTGGCAAACTCCCATCATAATTATATGCTGATGATGAGTATGAGGAGGAGGAGGATTGGGATAAGGAGGGAGGAGGATGATGGAGGCATTGTCCTGGTTCCCTACCTGAGTACCAGACCTTACCGGAATGCCGGACACCCAACGGACTGACAGATAGCCTACAGACATCCTCCATGACAGAGGCATTGTCCTGGTGCCCTACCGGAGTACTGGACACCCTACTCGAGTGCCCTACAGCCCGGCAGCCAGACAGGTAGCCTACAGCCGTCCTCCGTGACAGAGGCATTGTCCTGGTGCCCTACCGGAGTACTGGACACCCTACTCGAGTGCCCTACAGCCCGGCAGCCAGACAGGTAGCCTACAGCCGTCCTACATGATAGAGGCATTGTCCTGGTGCCCTACCAGAGCACTGGACACCCTACTCGAGTGCCCTACAGCCCGGCAGCCAGACAGGTAGCCTACAGCCGTCCTCCGTGACAGAGGCATTGTCCTGGTGCCCTACCAGAGCACTGGACACCCTACTCGAGTGCCCTACAGCCCGGCAGCCAGACAGGTAGCCTACAGCCGTCCTCCGTGACAGAGGCATTGTCCTGGTGCCCTACCGGAGTACTGGACACCCTACTCGAGTGCCCTACAGCCCGGCAGCCAGACAGGTAGCCTACAGCCGTCCTCCGTGACATAGGCATTGTCCTGGTGCCCTACCGGAGTACTGGACACCCTACCGGACTTTTTGAAGAATAAAATAATTGGTACGAACAACCTGGGTGGGACTTTTTGAAAAATGAAAAAGAGAAAAGAGAGAAGAATTGGTACAAGGTTCTTTACGACGGCAATTAGGCGCCAAGCTGTTTGCATAATAGAAACTCCCCCCCAAGCGATAGCCACAGAAAACAGGGAGTGCGACAGAGTTGTAACTCAGACCGATTATAGACATGCCTCTACCCCCCCCCCCCCCCCCCCCCCCCCCCTGTGTGATAGCCACGGAAACCAGGGAGTGCGACAGGGTTCGAACTCAGACCGATTATAGACATGTCCAGGTCTCTACACCGTCAGCTCAACGTCTTGTCAAAGGCATATCAGAGATGGGACAGCAATATGAGCAAGAAATGAGACCCGAAGCGGCTGTTTCTTTTTTGGGGTCCTCGTAGTAGTTTCTGGGCAGCTCCCACAGGCATATCAGAGATGGGACAGCAATATGAGCAGAAATGAGACCTGCAGCGGCTGTTTCTTTTTTGGGGTCCTCGTAGTAGTTTCTGGGCAGCTCCCACAGGCATATCAGAGATGGGACAGCAGTATGAGCAGAAATGAGACCTGCAGCGGCTGTTTCTTTTTTGGGGTCCTCGCAGTAGTTTCTGGGCAGCTCCCACAGGCATATCAGAGATGGGACAGCAATATGAGCAGAAATGAGACCTGCAGCGGCTGTTTCTTTTTTGGGGTCCTCGTAGTAGTTTCTGGGCAGCTCCCACAGGCATATCAGAGATGGTCCAGGTCTCTACACAGACAGCTTCATGACTTGTCAAGGTCTGGATGGCACTAAGCACATGCCCCACTACAGCTCCAGTGCTGTTCTCCACTGTTCTTTTTGTGTCCCTACGGGTGCGCTTTCGAGCATCCCCCTTTTCTCTCTCCCCTTGCTGCCGAGTTTGCATCGTGCCATCTCAAGGGGGCTCCTTAGAGCCTCCCTGCCATCTTCGTGGAGGTACGTCAGCCTGAGGTTCGATGGAGACCTATTTATTCAGCTCACATGCCCCACTACAGCTCCAGTGCTGTTCTCCACTGTTCTTTTTGTGTTCCTACGGGTGCGCTTAAGCGTTTGCAGTCGCTGTCAACTGCCATGGTAGCCCTGTCCAGGTCTCTACGCCGACAGCTTCAAGACTTGTCAAGGTTATGAGCGAGGATTCGTTACACAAACTCAGCAAGTCGTAGCTGAGACAGGACAGTAGCACAGCCTGCCGACCATCCAATTTATAATCACGGAAACCAGTCAAGGTCTAGATGGTACTAAGCACATGCCCCACTGCAGCTCCAGGGCTGTTCTCCACTGTTCTTCTTGTGTTCCTACGGGTGCGCTTTAGTGTCCGCAGTCGCTGTCAACTGCCATGGTAGCACTGTCCAGGTGAAGTAGCAGCCCGTAGTCTACCGCCGTAAGACAGGGCTTCCTTAATACCGCGCCCCACCATTACTTTATTTTTGTGCGTCGTGTCGCCATTCCGTCGCTGCATGGCGTTGCACGGGTCCGGTTGTATAAGTCAAAAATGCCCCCCACCCCCACCCCCCCAACCCCCCTGGGCTCCGCGCTCTGTGAGGTTCAGGGGGCAGCGCGTCATAATGAGAATGCCTGGTGAGGCGTGGTATTAAGGGAGCCAGGGCTGTGCTCATGTGTGACAAGTTTGGACCACCCATTTGATGAGCGTGAATGTGCTGACAATTGCTAAATGTGATTAAAAAGGCCATTTATTTGCTGAAAAGTGCCAAATGTGCTGAAAAGGCCATTAATGAAATTATGTGATAGCCTGGTTTGAATACCGGCAATGTGATACGGCATTTATTTGCTCATTCATTAATAGTTGCGAGCGCCAGAGAGGCTCATATTGTAAATTTTGGTTGCGCTTTTGACGCAACTGCCTCCTTTTCGGTTGTGCTTTTGACTCAACTGAAAACGGAATTCTGCGCGCTGCGCCCAGAGGGGCTTTACAAAAGTGTATAAATCGCGCAGTCCGGCTCCCAAACCTTGCGCGCTAGAGAGAGGCAATAGCGCGTGTCATGTAGTACCCTGGTTAGCGCCAGAGAGGCTCAGATACTTACAGCATGTGCATTTATTTGCTCATTCATTATAAGGTGCGGGCGCCAGAAAGGCTACTATGTTGGGTTTAATTGGTTTTGCAGACCGTATGCAGGTGAAGATATGTGTGATGGTTTTGTAGACCGTATGCAGGTGAAGATATGTGTGATGGTTTTGTTAGCTTCCTTGCGTCCTTGTGTGGTGTGTGTGTGGGGGGGGGGGGGGGGGGGGGGGGGGGGGGGGGGTAAGCATCCTACTGACTTTTGTATATGTGTGATGATTTTGTTTGCTTGCTTGTGTGTGTGTGTGTGTGTGGGGGGGGGGGGGGGGGGGTATGCATCCTACTGACTTTTGTATGTGCGTTATGGTTTTGTTTGATTCCTTGCTTGCTTGCTTGCTTGCTTGCTTGCTTGTGTGGTGGTGTGTGTGTGTGGTGGTGGGGTTGGGTGAGCGCCAGAGAGGCTCACATACTTACAGGGTGTGCCATCCCCGTTTCGACGAATGGCTCAATTGCATAGCTCCTCGAACAAAGAAAGTGCCGGGTTCGAACCCCCACGGGTGCGCTTTAGTGTTTGCAGTCGCTGTCAACAACCCTGGTAGCTTTGTCTTGGTAAAGTAGCAGCACGTTCCCTACTGCCGTGAGACGGGGCTCCCTTAATACCACGCCCCACCACACGGTATCATTACTTTCTTCTCTTGCGACGCGTCGTCATTCGGTCGCTGTCAACAACCCTGGTAGCTTTGTCTTGGTAAAGTAGCAGCACGTTCCCTACTGCCGTGAGACGGGGCTCCCTTAATACCACGCCCCACCAGACGGTATCATTACTTTCTTTTCGTGCGGCGCGTCGTCATTCGGTCGCTGCATGGCGTTGTACGGGTCAGGCTAAACTAGTCAAAAATGCTTCTCCGGAACCCCCTGGGCTCCACACTTGGCGAGCTTCGGGGGGCACGTGCCCACTGCTTCTTTTTGGGGCTACGCATGGCAGCTTCTAGGCAAGTAGGCAGCTCCAAAATCCAGCCACTAGGTCAAGTCCATAGCTTTCAGCTGCATTATAATATTGGCCAAGGTAGCTTTTAGAAAGACGAGCTAGCTCCAGGTTTCACCCAAGAACAAGGAAAGGGAGTTGCCTAGAAGCCCCCAAAAGAAATGTATGTAAGTATATATGTATGTATGTATGCATGTATGTACGTATGCATGTGTGTATGTATGCATGCATGCAAGTATGTATGTATGTATGTATGTATGTATGTATGTATTTTTACAGTCTGGGGTTAGCCAAATGGGCTTTAAGGACTTGCCTAACCTTGGAAACAGGAAAGTCAGTTGAAAAAACAATAATTGGTGAACTGAGCTCCCAGCAATCATAGACGACGGGGGCCTGGCTTCATGCTATGCAGATGATTTAAATTTATGTTTCTTGTCGCATTTATTAATCAGTCTGACAAGAACCACCAATAGTGTTGTGTTGGACAGTTGCTACCATTTGTCTTGTCTTTTTCTGTATTTCCCCTTGGTCACAAAGGGCTAGGTTATATCAGATGAGCCATTTCCTGGTTTCAATGTAGCCAACTCTTGCTGATTGCAAAAGTGCCCCGCCATCTTGGCACCCAGCACGGGCAGCATGCTGTGGGGCATCATGCGCACTACCTCAATGTGGCCAACTCTCGCTGCTTGCATAAGTGCTCCTCTCTCTCTCTCTCTCTCTCTCTCTCTCTCTCTCTCTCTCTCTCTCTCTCTCTCTCTCTCTCTCCCCCCTTGTAGTTGACCCATGTCGTTACCCCCCTAACCCGAAATCAGATTAGAAAGTGACCACTGATGCAGTGATGCCACTATCATGGTCTTCCTAGTATTGCACTTAAAGCCCGCCGTTTCTGAGGAATGTTTTGAATATCATACACATCGTCCTGCCGAACTTCTTTACCAAGCTAAGTTGCAACTTTGTAACCTGTAGAACAAGTGTAGAACTGAAGTCGCTAACTGTGTATGTGGTTACTTCCCCCCCCCCCCACCCACCCACCCCCACCCCCACCCCCAAAGCTTTCCTCTCTACTTCGCTACCTCCATGTTCATGCTGTCAACGTTGCCCACTCCATACTATAGCTGTTGCCCGTCATCGTTTAGAACGCCCCCTCAACCGCCTGTGCCTCTCTCGTATAGCCCGATATTACATGTACTGTCCTGCTGGTGCGGTCCTGTAAGTCTGGAACTGCTGTTCAGAGGGGAGGGGTGACACGAGGTGGGGGGCCTACGAATTAGACCTGGACTCGGCATGATAGGGTTTCAAAGGGTCTGGAAGGTGAACCTCTGCTTAGAACCTTCGAATTTCAGTTTTGTCAGACCGACCATTTTTTCCAGGAGCAAGCATCTCTTCTGGGAAACTTTGCGCAAGTTGCCCCTCGGGATCCTAGCCCCCATGGAGTCACCTCCGGCTTCTTCGGTGGCCGCAGGTGAGAAAAATATCCGAGTAACAAGCCGGACGATTTTTTCTTTGTCCCGGGCATCTGCTTTTTAACTTGCCGATGGGAGAAGCGGCCCCTCAGAAATAGGTTGAAATGGCAACGAGAGCAATCTGTCAGAAAATTGTGCCAATCGGCTCCCGTAGCTGGTGCTGAAGATGCGCTGATGAGCCCGCGCGATTGCGCTGCATGCCACTCGAGCTCTCTCAACCACCTGCTCATTCTGGCGCTGTTCTGTCCAGCGCAGAAATTTTAGTTTCCGGAAAACTGTCTGGACGCTTCCGATATGGCTCGGCTTGGCTCCCTCTGCCCCCCTCTGCTGCCCCCTATCTGCCCTATTTGCCCTGCTCTGTGCCTCTGTCACCTAGAATCTTCCATATAAATTATCAACTTAATCAGCCTCTTCACCATGTTGCAGGTGGCTCCACAATAGTCTGCCATCCTGCTTAAGGCTGTGTATGCCTGCCCCCCCCCCCCCCCCCCCCCCCCCCTCCCCCCCCCCCCCCCACACACACACACACCACGACCACCACCACCACTACGTACCACCACTCATATCCCCCTGTCTTCCACACACACACGCAGACTCACACTCCCCCCCCCCCCCCCCACACACACACACACACACACAAACACACACACACACACATCCAAGGAATCTGATGAGGTCAATGCCTCCAAGCTCGAGCGGGTGACTTTGAAATACGACGGAGGCAGAAGGCAATACCTACACACACATACTCCACCACCACCACTACCCCCCTGTCTCCTACACATACACATACACATGCTGTTGGCTACACGTGCACGGCCCACAAGGGAGCTGCACGGAAGTGCTAGGTGATGATGGTTGTTGTGATGAACTGATGATGATCAAGGGATGGTGATGGTGGGGTTTAGGGTACTTCAAGCCCTTTTGAAACTTTGTTTGACTTTACAATACTCCGATATGCTGGCATGTGCCAAGTCGGCTGCTAGCAAGGCCACTCAAAATGTGGTGCTCGCTAACTAGCTTCAGGTTCTGCCAAAAGAAAGGAAGGGGGGAGCTGCCTAGAAGCTGCAACGAGTGGCCCCAAAAATAAATTGTGTTTACATCACGGACATGTGATGAGATGGCACATGTCGATGCGATCATTTGCGATAGAATGTGTCCCGAAATGAGTCTCCTTATTGCTTCCATTGACATCTTTCAAGACCTGGTGGTGGCACTAATTACTAATCCCCTGGTATTGAGCCCTGTTGGGTCTCCATAAAGCGTCTGCACTGTAAAATACTTTGAAAGCTAGAAATAGAGTGAGAGTGGACTGTGTCTGCCAGTCGAAGGGCACACAATCTGTTAAGTCCAAGTGTAGCCATAGAAGTCAAGAAGGAGGTTGGGATAGTACCCGTTGTTCCAATTGTGATAACTACGTAGTGAACAAGATACAAGACAGTTTGACAGCTTTTCAATTTAAATCCCGGACAAACTAAGTCAGCACCAGGAAACAAAATAAACAAACCCACCAACGAAGCAAGGGATCAATAATAATGGGGAGAGAACAATGCCTCATTTGGTCTAAAACAATGGTGTAACCATTACCCCCTTTCTCTTTCCCCCCCTCCTTGCCTTGATTGAGTCCTCGCTTGCCACCCTGATTTGAGATCCCCTCCAACTGTGAGACAGCTAGCTGCCTGAATCATCGAGTGAGTGGGGGGGGGGGGGGGGGGGGGGTACAAGAAGCAAGCCAGAGCTGAGCCTCAGCCCTGCCTTGGTGAGGCTGCCTCGTCTACCTGGGAAACCCACCCACCCCTGCGCGAAGACTCGCCTGTGAAGAAATGGCGCTATCTAACCAACACAAATCAAATAATGGCGCATGAGGCTCCTGCCTACAGCCTACGCAGTATTTGCGCTATGGCAAGTAACGGCGCGAAGCACCATGAGCCGATACGCGTTGGCTAGCCACTTTCATACCGAAACCTAGGAGGATCAGAAGGCCGGGAAATGAGTTTCTGGGGGGGAGCAAGTCGAAAGCGACGAAGTTTTGTTTGCAAGCTCGGAAAATTGAAGCTCGCGAGAAGCTGTTCCGACAGGTACCTCACCCTTTGAAACCCTATCATGCCGAGTCCGGGTCTAATTCGTAGGCCCCCCACCTCGTGTCACCCTGTAACACACAGGAAAAGGAGTTATGGAGCGCGCTTTAGGGTAGGGCCAATCTGCACACGTCACCGACTGCTGTTTAGTCGGGTAGTGTCGGCTGACAACTAAGCGACTGATAGTCAATCGAGTAGTGCCGTAATCTAACTAATTCCAAGTCTAGTGGACGACAATTACCGTCCTTGGTCAAGGGACGCGCAACCGCGGATCGTCGGACAGAAATTCTTCGGACAGCTATTCAATATCTTAACTAGCCCAATGCCAGCCACAGGTACTGCCTCTGAGCACGTACTTTCGGGGGGGTCTTCAGGGTCTCGAGGCCGGGACAAGGATATGTCGCTGGGGCCGGGCTGGGGTCTTCAGGGTCTTGAGGCCGGGACAAGGATATGTCGCGGAGGCCGGGCTGGGGTCTTCAGGGTCTTGGCAAATCAGGGTCTCGGGTCGCGACAAGGATATGTCCGACAGGGCGATGCGGGGAATCAAAGACAACTCACGTAGAGGAGACTGGGACAAGGGACGGGACTCCAGGGGTGACTCTTGACTCGGGGTGACAAGTGAATTAAGATATAATTTAAGACTCAGGCGTAGGCACTCTATTTATAGACCTTCAGAGAGCGGCGACTCTAGGTCACCATAAACCATGGCTTGGCCCCCTTCAATTGGCGGCGAACTAGATCAGATATCGGGACGATTGGACGGTCCCCTACTATAGCGACGGAACCTTCCACAGGTCCGCGCCCGAACTACTACTCGAAGCTCTCATATCTGACTGTACTGCGCTACGTGCGCGTATATTCGTGTCACACCCGAATCGTGGTGTAACACTCACCCCCACTACCTCAAGCAAATGATGCCCTCATCATTAGAACTGGACCCTGGGACTATCTACTAGGTGAAAAGAAAACAAAAATTACATTAATCTTGGCTTGGATCTTGGACTTGAAATCTTGGACTCGGACGTGGATCTTGGAAACTCGGGCTTATTACTACTTATCTACTATGTACCGGAAAGTGCAGGTACTTGTATCAGGGTCCTATGCTACTACAACCGTTCTATTTAGTCCAAAAAAAGATTCCTCGGGGGGCACGGGTGAGTACAAAAATAACTAAATAGAATGTAGTCCACATCAAGGCGCACGCCTGGGGCGTGAGCTGGTGCCAGGTAGGCGGTGAGGTCGCTGGTGGCTGTTACCATCAGTGTCCTCGTAGTCCTCGCCCTGCTGGTTGTTGAGCAAGGGCAGTAGGGGGGACTCATTGTCCATGGGCTCTTTAGTAACCCTGGTGTAGGGCCCTGGTGACACAAAGTGTCCGGGTGTGCAGTGCGGCAAGCATTGTATCAAGACTGGAGCTTGAGCTGCAAGTGTGGTGTCTAAGACAACTCATGGCTCGTATCAATTTTTTTTTCAGGGTCTAGACGTCTCTTGTTCCATTTTTTTTCCTTCGTGTTCTAGGTAAATCATGTGTTCGAGGGCCAGATCCCGGTGGTGCCAGGTTTGCCTCGGGGTCTTGGGTCTTGGGTCTTGGGTCGTGGGTCTTGGGTTCTAGGTTTCATGTTGTTCGATGACCAGATCCCGGTGGTGCCAGGTCTGCCTCGGGGTCTTGGGTCCTGGGTCTTGGGTCTTGGGTCTTGGGTTCTAGGTTTCATGTTGTTCGATGGCCAGATCCCGGTGGTGCCAGGTCTGCCTCGGGGTCTTGGTTTTTCTTGGTGGCTTGTTACACCTTAGGGACTTTGTACACCCTAGGACTGATGGCTTGGACTCGTTACACCTCAGGGACTTTGGACACCCTAGGACTGATGGCTTGGACTCGTTACACCTCAGGGACTTTGTACACCCTAGGAATGATGGCTTGGAATCGTTACACCTCAGGGACTTTGTACACCCTAGGACTGATGGCTTGGACTCGTTACACCTCCGGGACTTTGTACACCCTAGGACTGATGGCTTGAGACTGGTTACACCTCAGGGTTTTGGTACACCCTAGGACTGATGGCTTGGACTGGTTACAACTGGATATTTCGGGAGATGGGTCAAGGGACAGAAGTGTGTAGTACGTTTTTTCTACCTTTGCGGATAGACAAAACGGACAAGACACCCGCTTTTCCCAACTCTGCCCTTGAGGATGCAACGTAGTGGATGGTTGTTTTGTTCCTTATGCTGCCCTTGAGGATGGAATATTGGTTGTATTGTACCTTTCTTGGCTCGAGGATAGAACGTAGTGGATGGTTCTTTTGTTCCTTTATCCGGACTTCATGTACATGACCAAGACGGCAGTTTCAGATTTCACTACCAAATGCGTGCCGGAGAGATTACTTCCTGTTGTACCTCCCATAGCCCCATCGGCGGTTTTGGGCCTCCCTATATGGGCACTCTTGGGTCCAATGTCCAAGCTCTCGGCAACGGAAACACCCGTCATTGGCCCGCAAGTATTCCCTGCCCTCTGGGGTCAAAGGAGGAAGGGTCGCACCACCCCCGTTCCTGTCTTCGTGCCTAGTTTTTTTTTTTTTTAGTTGAGCTTGGGAAGTACCCTTGTCGACTTGGGCCTAGGTTTTGTCCCCGCCTACTCGCATTTGGGTGTTGCCTCAATTGCTCTTGCATCTCTTGACCCACTTCTTCTCTGACGGCTTGGATGATTTGGAACATCTGATGTTGATCCAAGTGAAAAATTTGCTGATGCGGAGGTTGTTGAGGTTGATGCGCATTATCCTCCATGTTATCCATGGTGACATCCTTTTGCCGGGGTTGGATGTCTAGAATCAATTGCTCCCTCAGGGCTTGCATGATTTGGGTTAGCTGGACTGGGTCTATACGGGCGAAGTTCTGAAGTAGTTGACCGTCTCGGACAAGTGGCGCTTGGTCAGGTGTTTGCCCCAATTGTGGACATTGCTTAGCATTCACGTCTTTCATGCTCACGTCTTTCATGCTGAATCACAGGGGGGGCAGAGACGAGGAGCGGAGGGGAGAGTAACGTTTACCAAGGCTGGTAAACTTGTAGCCCTAGCTCGGCTTGTAGTCCTAGGGCTCTAGCTAATTTTATCATTTTTTCTATTTTAATGATATCTAGCTCCATGCGTCTCTGAAGGCCATGAGACTTGGCCGGGGGCTTGGCTAGGGCGAAAGGGCTGCGCGCTACCGGCATGTGGCCAGAGAGATGTCCAGCACTTCCGTGTATTCTCCCGTGGACTGGCTGGCGAGCGCAGGCGAAGGCTACGCCGCGTAGTAAGCGACTGGTAGTCAGAGGGGTGGCCACGTGATTAGCAGTTGGCCTCGAGTGTATCGCTTGCGTGGGTGCAAAAAAATGTCACGGGTAGTAAGCGACACGTGGTGGGTAGATCACGTGATATGAGCTTGTACTCGAGTGACTGCAAGGGTATCGCTTGCAGGGGTACGACAATGACACAGATACTCTGTAGCGTGGGACCACACCTAAGCTCCGAAACCAAGTGTAACACACAGGAAAAGGAGTTATGGAGCGCGCTTTAGGGTAGGGCCAATCTGCACACGTCACCGACTGCTGTTTAGTCGGGTAGTGTCGGCTGACAACTAAGCGACTGATAGTCAATCGAGTAGTGCCGTAATCTAACTAATTCCAAGTCTAGTGGACGACAATTACCGTCCTTGGTCAAGGGACGCGCAACCGCGGATCGTCGGACAGAAGGTCTTCGGACAGCTATTCAATATCTTAACTATACAAGCCTAATGCCAGCCACAGGTACTGCCTCTGAGCACGTACTTTCGGGGGGTCTTCAGGGTCTCGAGGCCGGGACAAGGATATGTCGCTGGGGCCGGGCTGGGGTCTTCAGGGTCTTGAGGCCGGGACAAGGATATGTCGCGGAGGCCGGGCTGGGGTCTTCAGGGTCTTGGCAAATCAGGGTCTCGGGTCGCGACAAGGATATGTCCGACAGGGCGATGCGGGGAATCAAAGACAACTCACGTAGAGGAGACTGGGACAAGGGACGGGACTCCAGGGGTGACTCTTGACTCGGGGTTACAAGTGAATTAAGATATAATTTAAGACTCAGGCGTAGGCACTCTATTTATAGACCTTCAGAGGGCGGCGACTCTAGGTCACCATAAACCATGGCTTGGCCCCCTTCAATTGGCGGCGAACTAGATCAGAGATCGGGACGATTGGACGGTCCCCTACTATAGCGACGGAACCTTCCACAGGTCCGCGCCCTAACTACTACTCGAAGCTCTCATATCTGACTGTACTGCGCTACGTGCGCGTATATTCGTGTCACACCCGAATCGTGGTGTAACACACCCCTCCCCTCTGCTGCTGTTGAGGTACCACAACGGCGGCCGCGAGAAAATAAACAAGGGCGTGACCGCCCTTGTGTTGGCAATTGAATGGGGATCCGCTGGAGGTATGAGGAGGCCTCGCTGAGCCCCGCTGTCACTAGGGTTGTTATGTGTGCTGTGTGCAATGTGCGGTGTGTGCAACCTTGTTGCTGCCCTCGTTAACCTTGTTGCTGCCCTCGTGGCTGTTCTTACGGAACGTGTGTCTCGTATCCCGCGCTTTCGTACACAGTTGCGATTTACCTCATAAACTGGGGCTGTGCAGCCTCCGACTGTGACTAGGCAGTCTCCTTCGGGATGACTTGACTGTCGAATCCCAACGTCAAGTGGTTCGGGGCGCAGTTTGACTTGGAAGATGAGGTGACGTGACTGAAGATACAACTCGTCTGAAATTTGCTTCGGGTCGGAGAATAAGTGACTGTATTTGCGAGTTTTTGTTGCGAGTTTATCAAGCTGCCTGCCGTTTGCAAACGTCAGTTGGTGCGGTCTAAATGCACTTTGTAGGGCGAACCCTTAGGTTCCATAGCGCACCCGTTTGGCGCATCCGTTTTGCTCGTCCGGCAGTACGCCTGATGTACCGAAGTCGCTACCCATGGAGGGGCGGTAACTATATTGACCGCCCACAAGGTTTTGGTTTTGTTTTTATAAGCTAACGAATAAGGGCGGTCAGTATATATGTTGAAGCATTGTTGGTTACTAGTAACGACGAAGGACTTTTTGCAGAGTTGTTGCTTTTTAAGCAGTGCTGAACGTGCCTACAATGTTGTGCAAAGCATACCTGGAGGTTGGCTATAGTTGTAAGAAATTGATGCAAAAAAATGAGTCCAATCAGAGGTCCAGTTGATTTTAGGGATTTTTGACAAGGAATTGCATGGTTGGGCTGGCACACATGTGTCGTTCAGGTCTGGGCTGGACGGGACCAGAGACCTCCTGCACTCTGGACGGGGCGGCCTCGATGAGCTGGCTTTTGGTCTTTGGGGGGCGGGGGGGTCGGGTGTGTGTGTAGCAGGCTGCCTAGGAAGCCTCCCATGGGATTCCTCTACCGTGAGTCGGTAGGCATTGGGTTGGCCGCGTGCTGTGTGCGTTTTGTAGCCATGAAACGGGATGTAGCGCAGTTTGGTAGCGCATTTGCTTTGGGAGCATAGGGTCACAAGTTCAGGCGAAGCTGAAAGCCCCAAGCTCGAAATTCCAAGCTGAAAGCCCCAAGCTCGAAGTTCCAAGCTCTAAGCTCGAAGTTCCAAGCTCTAAGCTCGAAGTTCCAAGCCTCAAGCTCCAAGCTGAAAGTTCTAATATCTAATCTCTACTAGGGTCGTAGCTTTGGCGATGCTCCAAGCTCTAAGCTCCAAGCTCGAAGTTCTATGCTCCAAGATCGAAGCTCCATGCTCCTAGCTCCATGCTCCAAGCTGAAAGCTCTAATCTCTAAGCTTGACGCTCGAAACGCGAAGGTAGAAGCTCAGAGCACTTAGCTCGAAGGTCATAGCTAGCTGCGCTGGTCGGAGCTCAGAGATGCGTTGGTCGAAGCTCCGCAGGTTTACCAGGGTGGTAATACCCACTTGGGTAGATAGTCGGTTATTATTTGTGTAGCTTCGCAGGTCTGCAGAACGAACGATTGGAACTTCGATAGCTATTAATAGCAAGTAATTTTGCGGATAAGGAGGTCGGAATTGCACCAGTGGTCAATTGCGCAGTTCGAAGGTTGGCATATGCGCAATTCCCACGTTCGCAAGTAGCATGTCCGCAGTTTGTAGGAATGCAGGGACGGCAGGTGATTTGGGTCGGAAATTGCTGGAAAGGCATGGACAGTTGGCTTGCGGCGGATGCTTCTTTCGACGCGAACCCTTTAGGTTCTTCATGGCTCTTCCTCCGGTTACTCGTTTTTGTTACACTCATGTGACGCTAGTTGGTCGGCACCCTTTTGACAATTTTTGACTTTGTGTGACTCGGTGTAACTCTTGAGTCTGTCCTACATTGAGGGCGGTAACTATATTGACCGCCCCCTGAGCTGTTGGTTTTCGGAATTATAAGCTTATGTACGGGCGGTCAGTTATGTACTTATGTTGTAGCCTTGTTGCTTTCAAAGTAACAACAAAGTAACAAACAAACAAATAAGGGACATTTTGCAGTGTTGCTGTTTAAAGCAGTATTGAACGTGCCTCTACTGTCATGCAGAGCATACATGAAGGTTGGCTTTAGTTGTAATAATTTGATGCAGAAAAAATGAGACCAATCAGAGGTCGGAATAATTTAGGGGATTTTGAGAAGGTGTTGCATGTGTGGGCTGGGCAGTATGAGCCGTTCCGGTCTGGGCCTGACCCGACGCGAGGGGGTGGTCGGGTGTGTCGGGGTGGATGCCTGTAGCGTGGGTCGGCATGCATTGGGCTGGCCCGGGCTGGCCGGGTGGTCATGCGTCGTGTGGGTATGACACGAAAGTAGCGCAGTTTGGGAGCGCATGTGGCATGTGCTTTGGGAGAATACCGTGGGTGAGCATAGGGTCTCAATAGCCACTCTGCCCATGATTTGGAATGGCTGGGCCTAGAGTTGCGCCTGGCCATGGAGAATGGAGATTAGTGGCCACCATTGTGCAACGCCGCTGCCCCCTAGGTCGAAGCACGAATCTGAAAGCTGCGTTGGTCGAAGCTCTGCCCTATATTGCGTTGGTCGAAGTTCAGCAGCACCGAAGCACGAATCTGAAAGCTGCGTTGGTCGAATCTCTGCCTGCAGCTTCTCAGGGTAGTGTCACCTTCTTGGGTAGCGAGTTAGTTCTTACTTGTGTAGCTTCGCAGCTCCGCAGAACGAACGATTGGTACTTAGGTAGCTATAAATAGCAAGTCACTTTGGCTGAGACGGGGGTCGGAAGTGCACCAGTTATCAATTCCGCAGTTCGAAGGTCAGCATATGCTCAATTTACACGTCCGCAAGTAGCACGTCCAGCAGGTTGCAGGCGATGGGCCCCTAGGTCAGAGCACGTAGCTCAAAGCTGCGCTGGTCCAAACTCCACAGGTTCGCAGGGTGGTGTTACCCACTTGGGCTGATCCGTAATTAATTTTGAAGCTTCGCAGGTCTGCAGAACGAATGATCTGTACCGAGGCATGCTATTAATAGCAAGATTGGCAGATTCAGAGGTTGGAAGAGCACCAGTTCAATTCAATTGCGTTCGTTCGAAGTTAGCATTTGCGCAATTTGCACGTTGCGCGCAAGTAGCAGGTCCAGCCGCGATGGGAGTTTGCAGGCGATGTCTCAGGGTCGGACGGAAACGCGAATGTTGCATGTTGCATGGACAGTTGGCTTGCCGCGGATGGACCTTTCGACGCGAACCCTTTAGGTTCTTCATGGCTCTTCATCCGGTTACTCGTTTTTATTACACTCATGTGGGCTAGTTTTTTCTAGGAAGAGAATGCTCTAAGCAGTACACCAACACCGACTCTCCTGAGTCAGAATGGGTTGTGGTGACGTGGCTTTGAAAGGTGGTACTGAGTCTCTAGGCTAGGCCCTCCTGCCTAGCCTTCTTGTTTGCAAAACTTTCGACTCGGCAACACCTTTCCTCTAACCCCCCAACATAATTGGTCCTGGGCATATCCCAGGATCACACACCCAAATCATTTTGGCCCAAAGCCTTGGATGGTCATCCCAATTTCTTCCAAAGGACATACAGGGCATGGACCTTGTATGCAACTCCCTTGCACTTCCTCTCCCCCAAAGGGATGAGAGCTCCTGGCTGCCACAAGTCACTCCTCATGGGCAAGTCCCATGTGTCCCTAATGGGCAGCTCAGCAAGGATGGCCCTCCAGGGCTTAGGCCACACAGGTACTATCACTATGCAGTCAACTCTCTGCTTTCTGACCTCTTCCAAGATCTCACCCATCATGTTGAAGGGTCCATTGATGTAAGCCAGTTGTGCCACCCAGGGTATTCAGCCTCTGGCCGGACCCAAGACTGGTCAAAGGCATCAATCCCCTTGCAACCAATACCCCATACTTTGGAATAGTACGCTCCTACTACCCGTGTGTTTGCTCCATGTGCAAACACATCCAGTGTTGGCTTCCTACCTCCTAACACCTCCCGGTTCACTACGTCCCTATACACATCCTCCTGCAAACTCCAGTCAGAGTTGTCCACCAACTTGGAATGGTCGTCTGCCAGTTGTTGCTCAGGGTGCTCTCTCGGCATCCATTCCACATCAAGCTCCACGTCCAACTGAAAGCACCGTAGCCTAATCCTTTTCACTATGGGAAACAAGCTCCCATTCCTTTCATCCCCATAGCTGTTTTGCATCGCCACCATGCTGTCTGTGCCATAGCACAACATCTTGCCAGCCATGAATCCTGGCCTCTGCTCATGAATAACCTCAATGGCCACCTCCAACGCACTCAGCTCTCTGCTAGAGCTTGACCATTCGTTGTTAGCCACTGCTGCCATCTGGGCAGTGGTGAAAGGCTGCACGATAGCTTCTGAAAAATTCACCATCAGGTGTGAACGCTGCCAGGCATGACTCAGAAGCATCCCCCACCAGCCTAAACGCTAGTGGTCTCCTAAACCACTTCTTCCCTGAGCTAGCCTCCATCATGTTAGCATCAACTCAGCATCAGCCTTCAAGGCCTCAGGTGAAGGGTAAACCTGATCCCACCTCAAGGCCCCCATCCTAGCCTTGTGGATGTCTCTTGCTAGCAACGGGGCCAACTCCATGGCTGGTGCCAGAGCCATGATCTTCCCAGCCATGCTGGCCAGCACCCTATCCGACACTTTCAGCTCGGCCTATGACATCCCTCATGAAACCCGCCAAAGCAGACTTTTTGTCCTCTGGGATCGAGAACGCTTTTTCCTGCAGATCCACCATCATCCCCAAAAACCTTGCCACCTGTGTAGCCTTCAGCTGGCACTTGGATAGGCTCAGAATAAATCCTAGGCTAGCCAGCTGTCTAGCCATGGCTATGGCTTGCTTTTGAGTCCTGGCCTCACCCTCCTGCAAGGTCAACTCATCGTCAATCAAGTACAGCATTCTCACACCCATTCTCCTTAAGGGACTAAACACCACCTCCTTGATCTGGGAGTAGATGAAACACGCCGGTCCAGGGCCAAAGGGCAGGCATGACTTTTAAAGCTTGAATAGCTCGTTAAGGTAGCTCCTAAAAACTCGAGCCTTGCTTAACCGCTCAACTAGGTTGATAGGCTCTCTCTTTCAGGTCTCTCCCCGACCTCGTATTCAAAAATCATGTTGAGTGTACTGCCGGACAAGCCCCCCATTCTTTGTAATTTCTATTACAAAGAATGGGGGGCTTGTCCGGCAGTACACTCAACATGATTTTTGAATACGAGGTCGGGAGAGACCTGAAAGAGAGAGCCTATCAACCTAGTTTGAGCGGTTAAGCAAGGCTCGAGTTTTGAGGAGCTACCTTAACGAGCTATTCAAGCTTTAAAAGTCCCACCCACCCACCCCTTGAATACAGCTAAGAAGGGAAGACAAAAGGGTTATGGTTTACAAAATTAAACATAAACTCTGATAAACCCCAGGGAGCTCTGAAACGAGAACTAGAGGGTATGACTGAGAAGCATGTCTAGAGTACTTGATCAGGTCATGTCTATGTTTAGGGAAGTCTATGATCAAGGCAATATAGGATTGAGAAGTCTGTCTACAGTTAACATGATGGAAATACATAATGTTACTGGGCAGGAATGTTAGCACAAATTGAGGTGTTGATGGATTAATGATAGCCAGTCAAGCAAAAGTGGCTAGGAGGACGAAGAGTAAGATTGGGCTGCCTAATGCAGTGCCAAGTAGTTTTACTCCCGACCAAGGCGAGCTAGATGGCGTTCGGGGTGCAAGTAGAGCTGGACGACAGCAGGGGTCTGGATCCGGCCAGCGGCCAGCAGCTGCTGCAAGCTGAGCAGACTGAGAGGGGCCAGCTGCCTGAGCAGCAGCTTGCAAGGCTCCACGGCGAAAGCTGTGAGCAGTCTCGTGGTTGAACAGCTGGATGGCTTTCAGGTGTTTTCTGGCCATCTTGGTGAAAAGGCATCCAGAGTAGGGAGCCTCCCTGAACCCCTTCTGGGTTGTAGGTAGAGGGACGGAGGATGTAGTGCCGAATGGGAAAGCCAGACAAATAGCACATCTGTTGGAAGGCCCACAAGTGGCTCAGTAGGCAAACAGCAGGCTGAGGGTGTAGCTTGATGTAGACTGGGGCTTGGTAGACCCTACCCTTCTTCTTGGTCTTGGTGCCATGAGTAGGAAGGGACAGCAGCACTTCAGGCATGGGGACGCTGGGGTCATACCCATTAGGGTACAGTTGAACCCGGTTGGGGGTGTGCAGATCAGGGAGGCACAACTTGCCACCTTCAGTGCCGCGATAGGCTGTCTCCCAAGCATGAAGGATGGAAACAGCATCCTCAGGAAAGAGATGCGCTTGACTGGGTCAGAGGCCCGGCGGGCTTCCACATCAAGGTAGGCTACTAGGGCGTGCACTTTGGAAATAACCATAGGGACAGCTGACACTTCCTGGTAGCCTGCCTCAAATAAGAGTTTTTGGTAGCCCTTCTTGTAGTTCCTGACAGGCCACTGTGGCAAGGGTTGCCTGTGTTGGACCGGGGGTCGTACTCGCCACCACGCCCAAGCTGCTCGAACAAGGTGGATAGATGGCTAAATGCTGAGTCCACACCTTGAGAGGGAAGGGACGAGAGTAGAACAGCCAGGCAGTATGCTGCCTCCATGGCGCTCCAACCAGAAACAGTCCATGAAGCACAGCAAGTCTTCTGGTCTAGCATATAGCATGCTGTGAGGGTAGGAGTCTGGCAATTGGCTCAACCATGTGGTGAACTCCTCACCCACAACATACCGGCGGTGGCAAGGTACTTTTTGCTACGCTGTGATCAATGACTGAGGCAGCTGTGCCCAAGCTGGTTTGGTACATGGCCTGGGCTGAGGCAGGAGACATCCTAGGGAGAGGCGTTTGGGATCCCGGGCCTAATAGCCGTTGTTCGACAACGTGGCTGAAGAAACCAGCGAAAGGAACCTGAATTTGGTACACATAAAACAAGGATTTATTGTAAACTAGCTTGTAAATCCGATTGGAATGAAGGGATCTTGTTCAAATAGCGCTTAACCGGCGACCGACGGTCGAAGATCTACGGCTAGCCTTTGAACTGATACGGATGGGGCATGCAAGGCGAGTTTTATAATGTAAGCTACCATACGCTTAATACGCTGTGTTTTTTGAGACGATATTTTTGAAGACATTGGTTAAAAGCAGTACACCAGGACCGTCAAATCCTAACAAACCGGTGACAAGCTTACCTCGTTCTCCTTGACTTTTGCGTTAGAGGCTTCGATAGGTGCGGTTACAGCCTACGAGCAAAAGCAAAGGAAAGGGGGGTTAGAGGAAAGGTGTTGCGGAGTCGAAAGTTTTGCAAACAAGAAGGCTAGGCAGGAGGGCCTAGCCTAGAGACTCAGTACCACCTTTCAAAGCCACGTCACCACAACCCATTCTGACTCAGGAGAGTCGGTGTTGGTGTACTGCTTAGAGCATTCTCTTCCTTGACGCTAGTTGGTCGGCCCCCTTTTTGACGAGTTTTGACTTTGTGTGACTCGGTGTAACTCTTGAGTCTCTCCTACATTGAGGGCGGTAACTATATTGACCGCCCCCTGAGCTGTTGGTTTTTGGTATTAAAAGCTTATGTACGGGCGGTCAGTTATGTACTTATGTTGTAGCCTTGTTGCTTTCCAAGTACCGTAGGCGCCTGTATTGTTGGCGCTTTTAATTGTTGGCGGCCACATTTTTGTTTTGTACCAAATGACTCTGTGCCAGAAATTTGGCGGTAATTTACAATTGGGGAGAAACATAAATTGGCCCAAGTGCCATGCACTGGCGGTTCCATTTTAAAACACATTCTTGGCCATGGCTGCTCCATTTTAAAACACATTCAATGCCCCATAAGCAGTTGTTGTTATTATTACAGTCCAAGGGTAGGCCAAACAAGCTAAAGGGACCTCCCCAACCAAAAAGGAGGGGCTAAAAAAGGAATCTCTAGGCTGGTAGTACCGGTAGGCTATGCCCCCTCATCATGTACGCATGGGACGCACTGTGACACATTAAAATAAAACACATTCGTGGCCATGCCTGCTCCATTTTATAACACATTCTATGCCCCATAAGCAGTTGTTGTTATTATAACAGTCCAAGGGTAGGCCGAATAGGCTAAAGGGACTCCCCAACCAAGATAGAAGGGGCCAAAAAAGGAATCTCTAGGCTGGTAGTACCGGTAGGCTATGCTACGCCTCCAGCATCCCCATCATCCTTGCTAGCCAACCCATCCCCTTCATCACCGCTAGTTCATGCGTCAGACAACCCCTCATCAGGCTGTGCATCCTCATCTACCGACCCGTCATCATCAGGCTGTGCATCCTCACTAAAACCCCCATCATCAGCATGGCAGGCTGGTCGAGCTTGTTAAAAAACGAAGAGATGAGAGATTGGCCGGGACGTTGTTGTGGGATAGGGCGGGGAGCACCACCTTGAAGAGGGGACAGGGAGCGAAGGCCCAACGTCCTTGGAGAATCCATCAATTATGACAATATGCAGAAGCGAACTAGCAAGACCACATATCGGTGTTTGACCCTCTCTGAGGCTGTATGTTTGAGTGTGTACTGCACTATAGTCCAGCTGCTCGCGCCTGAACGTTGGCGGTTGATCCGGTTTGTGCTCGAACCGGTTTTGGCCTACACGCCTACCTTGCAGGAACATGGCGGTACCCCAACCGCCAAATTTACCGCCAACAATACAGGCGCCTACGGTAACAACAAAGTAACAAACAAACAAATAAGGGACATTTTCCAGTGTTGCTGTTTAAGGCAGTATTGAACGTGCCTGTACTGTCATGCAGAGCATACATGAAGGTTGGCTTTAGTTGTAATAATTTGATGCAGAAAAAATGAGACCAATCAGAGGTCGGGTTAATTTTTAGGGATTTTGATAAGGTGTTGCATGTGTGGGCTGGGCAGATGAGCCGTTCTGGTCTGGGCCTGACCCGACGCTGAGGGGTGGTCGGGTGTGTCGGGGTGGATGCCTGTAGCGTGGTCGGCATGCATTGGGCTGGCCTGGTGGTTATGCGTTGTGTGGGTATGACACGAAAGTAGCGCAGTTTGGGAGCGCATGTGGCATGTGCTTTGGGAGAATACCGTGGGTGAGCATAGGGTCTCAATAGCCTCTCTGCCCATGATTTGGAATGGCTGGGCCTAGAGTTGCGCCTGGCCATGGAGAATGGAGATAAGTGGCTACCATTGTGCAACGCCGCAGCCCCCTAGGTCGAAGCACGAATCTGAAAGCTGCGTTGGTCGAAGCTCTGCCTGCACCTTCTCAGGGCAGAGTCACCTTCTTGGGTGGCGAGTTAGTTCTTACTTGTGTAGCTTCGCAGCTCCGCAGAAGGAACGATTGGTACTTAGGTAGCTATAAATAGCAAGTCACTTTGGCTGAAAAGACGGGGGTCGGAAGTGCACCCAATTATCAATTCCGCAGTTCGAAGGTCAGCATATGCTCAATTTACACGTCCGCAAGTAGCACGTCCAGCAGTTGCAGGCGATGGGCCCTAGGTCAGAGCACGTAGCTCAAAGCTGCGCTGGTCCAGACTCCACATGTTCGCAGGGTGGTGTTACCCACTTGGGGCTGATCCGTTAATTAAATTTTGAAGCTTCGCAGGTCTGCAGAACGAATGATCAGTACTGAGGCATGCTATTAATAGCAAGATTGGCAGATTCAGAGGTTGGAAGAGCACCAGTTCAATTCAATTGCGTTCGTTCGAAGTTAGCATTTGCGCAATTTGCACGTTGCGCGCAAGTAGCAGGTCTAGCCGCGATGGGAGTTTGCAGGCGATGTCTCAGGGTCGGACGGAAACGCGAATGTTGCATGTTGCATGGACAGTTGGCTTGTGAAGGACGGTTCTTTCTACGCGAACCCTTTAGGTTCCCCAAGGCTCTTCACCCGGTTACTCGTTTTTGTTACACTCACGTGACGCTAGTTGGTCGGCCCCCTTTTGACAATCGGGAAAACTGTTGAGTTTGAGTGCCTCGGTGTAACTCTTGAGTCTCTTCTACATTGAGGGCGGTAAAGAGGGTCCGCTGCATCTCAGACGAAGATCCAGTAGGTCGGTTGCGTTCTTGGAGGGTCCGTTGCGTCCCAAACGCAGATCCTGAAGGTCGGTTGCGTTCTTGGAGGGTCCGTTGCGTCCCAAACGCAAATCCTGTAGGTCGGTTACGTTCTTGGAGGGTCCGTTGGGTCTCAGACGCAGATCATCGCAGATCCTGTAGGTCAGTTACGTTCTTGGAGGGTCCGTTGGGTCTCAGACGCAGATCATCGCAGATCCTGTAGGTCGGTTACGTTCTTGGAGGGTCCGTTGAAGGCAGGTGAGGGTTTTGTCGAGTAGCTGTCCATTTAAACTTCGCCAGCGTGTCATTCTTATCCCCTGGGTAAGAGTGGATACGAGTGACATGGCTGCTCATTTTCTCTTCAACAAGGGCGTGACCGCCCTTGTGTTAGCAATTGAATGGGGATCCGCTGGAGGTATGAGGAAGCCTCGCTGAGCCACGCTGTCACTAGGGTTGTTTTGTGTGCTGTGTGCAATGTGCGGTGTGTGCAACCTTGTTGCTGCCCTCGTGGCTGTTCTTACGGAACGTGTGTCTCGTATCCCGCGCTTTGGTACACAGTTGCGCGTTACCTCATGAACTGGGGCTGTGCACCCTCCAGCTGTGACTAGGCAGTCTCCTTCGGGATGACTTGACTGTCGAATCCCAACGTCAAGTGGTTCGGGGCGCAGTTTGACTTAAATCTACCTGAAAGACGAGGTGACGTGACTGAAGATACAACTTGTCTGAAATTTGCTTCGAGTCCGAGAATAGGTGACTGTATTTGCGAGTTTATCGAGCTGCCTGCCGTTTGCAAACGTCAGTTGGAGCGGTCTAAATGCACTTTGTAGGGCGAACCCTTAGGTTCCCTAGCGCACCCGTTTGGCGCATCCGTTTGGCGCACCCGTTTGGCGCGCCCGTTTTGCTCGTCCGGCAGTACGCCTGATGTACTGAAGTCGCTACCCATGGAGGGGCGGTAAAAAGGTTTCTCCCGCAAAACATGCGCACCTATCTTCCTACGAATTGCAGTCATAGCGTTATCATTGCCCTTCTGTTACATTCGGTCCAGAATTCAGGGGACGAGGTGGAGTTTGAAGAAATATATCTGGTAAAATGCGCACCCCCACCCATTGTGACACCACCATCACATACCACTCGCGAAGATTCTTTTTGGGTTGGCCCAGGCTGGCCAGAGCAAAACCCTGAAAGCCTTGATTTGAGACGAATCCGAAATCAATGCTACCCGCCCCAGAATACAGCTGACCCCGTAGTGCGTGCGTGTTATATTGAGAGCGTGGATGCATTTCGCTACCATTCAGATTTATTTATAGACCAGACACTCCTGCAGTCGCCCATCTTTTCAGAGGCTTCAACACCTTGAGCGCCCGTCGACCATGCTGCACACCTCTCGCACCCCAACCCCTACCAGCATGCTCGCCACACGACTGCTCCCGCTGCTACTGCTGCTGCTATGCGTCTCCCCGCAAGAGGCTTCTACCGCTGACAAACCCGAGGCTGACAAACCCGAGAACCGCATTTGCCTCAACATGATTGTGAAGGACGAATCCGACACTCTGCCAATCATGTTGCCATCGATAATCGACCACCTCTCAGGCTGGGTGATCTGCGACACTGGCAGCACCGATAACACCATTAAGATGCTGCAGGACTACTTTGGCGACAGGAACATGCCCGGTGCTCTCCGACACCACAACTGGACGGACAACTTCGGCCGTAACCGGAACATGTAAGTCCTTCAGTTTCGTACCTCTGCTCCCGCTCTGCTCCCTCGTCTCCAAGTTCTCGTCCGTAGCAGTACGTTGTATGGTGGTGCTACCTTACCTTCGGCCTTGTGTTCGAAACCGCAAAAAAATCAAGACCAAGCTGGGGTGAGCTGGTCAGTACACCCCCATACCCCATACCACCACCCTAATCACCCTCATGCCCCTGCTCAACCAACTCACCCCCATGCCCCATGCCACCACCCATTTTTGAAAAACAAAACCAAGTGAGTGGGTCTCTCCAGTCCTGATCAGCAGTACTACTGTACTATTTGTTACCACACTGCGAGATTGATAAACAAAACTAAACCCTAAACCCAGGTGCCTGGGTGAGGTCGTCAAGTGGAGCAAGGAGAATCTATTAAATTAAATAGAAAAGTAAGTGCACAACTTTCTATTGCTGATCCTGCAAGTTTCACACAATTATTTGTATTCTACAAATATAGCCTACGGACAGAGCCCGTCACCCCCATGCCCCATACCACCCCCAGCTCACCCCATGCCCCATACCACCACCCTGCTCACCCCATGCCCCCATTCCCCCCCTGCTCACTCTCATGCCCCATACCACCACCCTGCTCTAGACCTAAACCCTAAGCCTTAAACCCTCAACCCTAATCCTGCTCACCCCTCCCAGGTGCCTGGACGGGGTAGTCAAGTGGAGCAAGGAGAATGCCCCTGCCGGAAAGGAAGACTACTGTGATTTCTTCATGTTCCTCGACCCCGACCAAACTCTCTTGCTCACGGACACCTCTCTGAACTTGAAGACCATGGACCTCGAGGTTTGTTGCTTGTCGGTTGTTGCACAAAACACTAAACCCTCAACCCTAGACCCTGAACCAAACTCTTGTGCTTACAGACCTCTCTCTGAACTTGAAGACCATGGACCTCAAGGTTAGTTGCTTGTTGGTTGTTGCACAAAACTCTCAACCCTCAACCCTAGACCCTGAACCAAACTCTTGTGCTTACAGACCTCTCTCTGAACTTGAAGACCATTGACCTCAAGGTTAGTTGCTTGTCGGTTGTTGCATAAAACCCTCAACCCTCAACCCTAGACCCTGAACTAAACTCTTGTGCTCACTGACCCCTCTCTGGACTTAAAAGACCATGGACCTCAATCTTAGTTGCTTGTCAGTTGCTGCATAAAACCCTCAACCCTATACCCTAGACCCTAGACCCTGAACCAAACTCTTGTGCTTAAAGACACCTCTCTGAACTTGAAGACCATACAGACCTCCAGCCACTAAGGTAGTGGTACTGGATTATCAGGTGTGAGTGTGATGGTGTGTGGAGGGAAGGAGGAGATGCCTGAGAGGCTTGTGCCACCTGTACCCCATCCCGTTCCTCTTGAACTTGAAGACCATACAGAACTTCAGCCAGCACTTTACCTGCTCGCTGTCTTCAGCAGTAAAAATATATTTACCTGGAAAATGTAAACGTGAACAATTATTTTCCTTTTCTTTTTCCTTTTCCTTTTCCTTTTCCTTTTCCTTTTCCTTTTCCTTGTCCTTTTCCTTGTCCTTGTCCTTTTCCTTTTCCTTTTCCTTTTCCTTTTCCTTTTCCTTTTCCTTTCCTTTCCTTTTCCTTTCCTTTTCCTTTTCCTTTTCCTTTTCCTTTCCTTTTCCTTTTCCTTTCCTTTTCCTTTCCTTTTCCTTTCCTTCTCCTTCTCCTTCTCCTTTCCTTCTCCTTCTCCTTCTCCTTCTCCTTTCTCCTTCTCCTTCTCCTTCTCCTTCTCCTTCTCCTTCTCCTTCTCCTTCTCCTTCTCCTTCTCCTTCTCCTTCTCCTTCTCCTTCTCCTTCTCCTTCTCCTTCTCCTTCTCCTTCTCCTTCTCCTTCTCCTTCTCCTTCTCCTTCTTCCTTCTCCTTCTCCTTCTCCTTCTCCTTCTCCTTCTCCTTCTCCTTCTCCTTCTCCTTCTCCTTCTCCTTCTCCTTCTCCTTCTCCTTCTCCTTCTCCTTCTCCTTCTCCTTCTCCTTCTCCTTCTCCTTCTCCTTCTCCTTCTCCTTCTCCTTCTCCTTCTCCTTCTCCTTCTCATTTTCATTTTCATTTTCCTTCTCCTTCTCCTTTTCCTTTTCCTTTTCCTTTTCCTTTTCCTTTTCCTTTTCCTTTTCCTTTTCCTTTCCTTTTCCTTTTCCTTTCCCTTTCCTTTTCCCTTTCCTTTCCTTTCCTTTTTTCTTTTCTTTCTCATCAGTAAAAATATCAACCACAAAATCCCTTCCTCACTGTACTGCCCCTCCTCCCCCCCACCCCCCCCTCCTGCCTGCAGGATGAAGTGTACTACATGTCTGAGAGGAACGTGGCGGGTAGCAACACATTCTACACCAATGTCCGACTGGTGAGCCCCAAGCGCAAGTGGACTTGGCTGGGTGCGGTACATGAAGTAGTGACTGACATTGAAAACCGCGTCAGCATCAGCAACAGCAAGTTACTGGAGGTGTGTGTGTAAGGAACGGCAACAATTCCAACAATTAATTAATTAATGGGGTAATTAAATAATTACTATGTCTTAATTACAGGAGTGTGTGTAGGAAACGGCAACAATTCCAACAATTAATTATATACATTTAATGTATAAAAAAATAAAAATAACAAGCACAATTGGACTTGGCTGGGTGTAGTCCATGAAGTAGTGACTGATACTAAGGACCGCGCCAGCATCCACAACAGCAAGTTACTGGAGGCGTGTGTGTAAGGAACGGCAACAATTCCAACAATTAATTCATTAATGTTGCAATAAATTAATTACTACGTCTTACTTGCAGGTATGTGTGTAGGGAACGGCAACAATTCCAACAATTGATATTATCTATACAATATACATAAAAAAAAGTGCAAGTGGACTTGGCTGGATGCGGTACACGAAGTAGTGACTGACATTGAGGACCGCGTCAGCATCTACAACAGCAAGTTACTGGAGGTGTGTGTGTAGGGAACGGCAATAGTTCCAACAATTAATTAATCAATAAATCAATTAATCAATTAATTACTATGTTGTAATTGCAGGAGTGTGTGTAGGGAACGGCAACAATTCCAACAACTAATTATATATATAAAACGAGATAAAAGATATAAACAATTTGAAAGTGGACTTGTCTGGGCGCATGAAGTAGTGTCTGACATTGAGGACCGCGTCAGCATCAGCAACAGCAAGTAACTGGAGGTATGTGTGTAGGGAACGGCAATAGTTCCAACAATTCATTCATTCATTCATTCATTCATTCATTCATTAATATTCTCTAACTGCAGGTGTGTGAATAGGGAACGGCAATAGTTCCAATAAATAATTAGTTCGTTTATTAATCAATAATAATAATCATTAATAATAATAATAATAATAAATAATAATAATAATAATAATAATAATAAAAATAATAATAAGAAGAAGAATAAGAATAACAATTAGTTAGTTAATTAATTAATTGATTAATAAATTAATAAGTTCATTAATTAATATTGTTTAATTGCAGGTGTGTGTCTAGGGGACGACAATACTTTCAGGTGGTATATATTCCTATGGCATGTACTTCAACCATGATGCCGTTGGCGGCACTGACGGCAAGCAGTACACTCATGATGCCTCCTGACGCCCTACCACGCTGACACCCTACCAACCTACCCCTCTGACACCCTACCAACCTACCACCCTGATATCCTACCAAGCTACCCCCCTGACACCCTACCAACCTACCCCCCTGACACCCTACCAACCTACCATCCTTGCACCCTACCATCCTTACACCCTGATGATGGCCCCGTAGGGCATGTACTTCAACCATGATGCCAGCTGCAGCAGCAATGGAAAGCGCTATACCCGTGATGCCCTCTAACACCCTACCACCCTAACACCCTACCAATCTACCCCTCTGACACCCTACCCCTCTGACACCCTACCAACCTACCCCCCTGACACCCTACCACCCTACCTACCTACCTACCTACCCCCTACCACCCTGCCACCCTACCCCCCTGACATCCTACCACCCTGACACCCTACCACCCTGACTCCCTACCACCCTACCTCCCTGACTCCCTACCTACCTACCCCCTACCACCCTGCCACCCTACCGACGTACCACCCTGCCACCCTACCTCCCTGCCACCCTACCACCCTACCTCCCAGCCCCCCTACCACCCTGCTACCCTACCGACGTACCACCCTGCCACCCTACCTCCCTGCCACCCTACCACCCTACCTCCAGCCCCCTACCACCCTGCTACCCTACCGACGTACCACCCTGACACCCTACCACCCTACCTCCCTGCCACCCTACCACCCTGCCACCCTACCGACGTACCACCCTGACACCCTACCTCCCTGACAACCTACCACCCTGACACCCTACCGACGTACCACCCTGACACTCGACCAACCTCCCCCGTTTCTAATGACCCTGTTGGGCATGTACTTTAACCATGATGCCAGTGGGGGTAGTGACAGAAAGCACTACACTCGTGATGCCCTCTGACACCCTACCACCCTACCCCCTGACAACCTACCACCCTGACACCCTACCAACCTACCTCCCTGACTCCCTACCAACCTACCCCCTACCCCCCTACCCCCCTGACACCATTCCAACCTACCTCCTACCACCCTACCCCCCTGACACCCTACTGACGTACCACCCTGGCACCCTACTGACGTACCATCTTACTACCTTGCTAATGACCGTTGCTAATGACCGTTGGGCATGCACTTAACCATTATGCCAGTGGAGACTCTGATGGCAAGCGCTACACTCATGATGCCCTCTGACACCCTACCCCCCTGACACCCTACTGACGTACCACCCTGGCACTCTACCATCCTACCACCTTGCTAATGACCATGTTGGGCATGCACTTAACCATGAAGCTAGTGGAGGCTCTAACTGCCAGTGCTACACTCGTGATGCCCTCTGATACCCTACCACCCCACCCCCCTGACACCCTACCACCCCTTCCCCCTGACACCCTACCAACCCACCCCCCTGACACCCTACCACCCCACCCCCCTGACACCCTACCACCCCACCCCCCTGACACCCTACCACCCCACCCCCCTGACACCCTACCACCCCACCCCCCTGACACCCTACCACCCCACCCCCTGACACCCTACTACCCCACCCCCCTGACACCCTACCACCCCACCCCCCTGACACCCTACCACCCCACCCCCCTGACACCCTACCACCCCACCCCCCTGACACCCTACCACCCCACCCCCCTGACACCCTACCACCCCACCCCCCTGACACCCTACCACCCCACCCCCCTGACACCCTACCACCCCACCCCCCTGACACCCTACACCCCACCCCCTGACACCCTACCACCCACCCCCCTGACACCCTACCACCCCACCCCCCTGACACCCTACCACCCCACCCCCCTGACACCCTACCACCCCACCCCCCTGACACCCTACCACCCCACCCCCCTGACACCCTACCACCCCACCCCCTGACACCCTCCACCCCCCCCTGACACCCCACCCCCCTGACACCCCACCCCCTACCACCCCACCCCCTGACACCCACCCCCTGACACCCCACCCCCCTGACACCCCAACCCCGACACCCCAACCCCCTGACACCCCAACCCCCTGACACCCCAACCCCCTGCTAATGACCTGGTTAAGCATATACTTCAACCATGATGCCAGTGGAAGCTCTGACGGCAAGCGCTACACCCGTGATGCCCTCTGACACCCTACCACCCTGATAACCTACCAACCTACCCCCTGACACCCTAAGGTAATGATAACGCCTGGTTGGGCGTGGTGTTAAGAGAACCCGTCGTACTCGGGTAGAAAGCGGTCTTCTACCTCAACTGGACAAGCTACCATCGCGGTTGAAAACGACCTGCAACGCTAAGAGCAACCGTAGGGGGAATCGAACCCCCGACTCGTCATCCTCCAGCGATTTAGTCTACCACTAGACCAATGTACATCACTGAAAGGGGCTCCCCTGACACCCTACCACCCTTACACCCTGCCTCCCTGCAAATGTTACCCCAGGGCATGTACTTCAACCATGATGCTGGTGGCGGCTCTAACGGCAAGTGCTACACTCGTGATGCGCTTTAACACCCTACTACCTTTACACCCTACCAACCTTCCCCCCCCTTACACCCCACCACCCTACCATCCTGACACCCTACCACCTTGACACCCTACCACCCGGACACCCTACCCCCCTGCTAATGACCCCATAGGGCATGTACTTCTACCATGATGCCAGTGGAGGCTCTGACGGCAAGCGCTACACCCGTGATGCCCTCGGACACCCTACCACCCTGATAACCTACCAACCTGCTCCCTGACACCCCACCACCCTTACACCCTGCCTCCCTGCCAATGCAACCCCAGGGCATGTACTTCAACCATGATGCCGGTGGCAGCAGTGACGGCAAGCGCTAAACTTGTGATGCCCTCATACACCCTACCAACCTACCCCCCTGATAATGACCCGTAACCCAGGGCATGTACTTCAACCATGATGCCAGTGGCGGCAGTGACGGCAAGCGCTACACCCGTGATGCGACCATACTGGAGCAAAGCTGTGCTGAGGAGCCTAATAACCCGCGCCCGCACTTCTACCTGGCCCAGACCTACAACTCTCTCAGGAGGAATTCAGATGCCATCCGTGCTTACATCAAACGCATCAGTATGACCAATGGATGGATGGAGGAGAACTTCATGTCAGCCCTAGCGATTGCTGAAATTATGCGGGTGAGTCTTCATACTGTACACACCTATATATCCATTTATCTATCCATCCGTCAGTCAGTTAGTCAGTCAGTCAGTCAGTCAGTCAGTCAGTCAGTCAGTTAGTCAGTCAGTCAGTTAGTCAGTCAGTCAGTTAGTCAGTCTGTCTGTCTGTCTGTCTGTCCGTCTGTTAGTCAGTCAGTCAGTCAGCCTCAGAGGTTGCCGAAATTCTGCGAGTGTATAACTAACAGATGGATGGAGGGGAACTTCATGTCAGCCCTAGCGATTGCTGAAATTATGCGGATGAGCCTATATATATCATTTGTCTCGTATCTCATAGACCTGATAGATCTCATCTACCATATATGCCATGTACACCAACATCAAGCACAACAATATAACCGATGGATGGATGGAGGAGAACTTCATGTCTGCCTTAGCGATTGCTGAGATTATGCAGGTGAGCCTATGTACCATTTATCTCGTATCTCATATACCGTACTGCTCTCAAAATGTAACAGTTTAAATTGACGGGAGCAACCGTCAAATCGTGGCGTACGGTATATTACACAACGAAAAAACCTTTTTTTTGATATTAGGTGCATCACTAGAATGCACATATCTCACTGCTCAGTGGGCCAAACACTTCCTTTTTTAGTGATACGAGATCCCTGGGACCGCCTGCACCTGTCTGCATATTCAGATGCTTCATCTGACAAAAATAATGAGTTTAGGAGCACAGACCCGGTGTCCATTTTCAACCACTCTTCCTTGCTCCAATTGTTTGAATTAGGGCACACTGGGAATGGGAAAGGTTAGAGGAGGTAACAGGCTGACAGGTACAAAAGGAACAGAGGCAATAGGGATAGAAAGTCAACATATATGTGCATTGGAGTGAAGTATACAGAATACGGTATGTGCATATTGTAGCCGTAGAAAAACCTTACCTTGGTCCTTCTAGGTCGCTGAGCAATACAGGAACATACGTTATGCTTATGTTTCTGACATTAATTGAGCAAGAGATGATTTCAGGAGTGAATGAAAACGATTGAATGTCTCATTCTAGTTATTTCAAAGAGTACCGGTAGTGTTATGCTGAACAAGATGTTGGGATCATTGCAGTATTATATGTACACTCTTTGCAAGTCCTAAAACAGAGTACCCTAATATTGTATCTTGAACCAGTGTAGCATGATTAAGTACAAACGTTCAGTTGCATAAATGGATTTTATTAAAATGGAAACCGTCAAATGTGTAACGTCAATTTATATTCCTATTAAAAACCTTTCAACTGTAAACCGTCAATTTATAAGACCCCCCCCCCCCCCCCCAAAAAAAGCCGTCAAATTTTGCAACCGTTAAATTTTGTTAGCAGTACGGTATATCATATATATATCACATATATATACACATATACCATGTATAACTACATCAAGCGCATCAGTATGACCAACGGATGGACAGAGTAGAACTTCATGTCAGACCTAGAGATTGCTGAAATTATGCGGGTGAGCCTATGTACCATTTATCTCATAGATCTCATATACCTCTTATCTTGTATACAGTATCTCATAGACCTCATAGATCTCATATACAGTGTCATATCCTCATCTCATAGATCTCATATAGCCTATTATACCATGTATATCGACATCAAGCGGATCAGCCTGACCAAAATATGGATGGAGGAAGAATTCATGTCAGCCCTAGAGATTGCTGAAATTTTGTGGGTGAATTTTGTGGGTGAGCCGATATACCATTTATTTCTTGTACGGTATCTCGTAGACCTGATAGATCCCATATAGCATATATGTCATATACATACCTACATCAAGCGGATCAGTATGACCAACGGATGGATGTAGGAGAACTTTATGTAAGCCCTACTCTAGAGATTGCTGAGATTATGCGGGTGAGTCTATGGTTATGCGGGTAAGTCCTGGAGCTCCCACATGCGAGTAAGTCCTGGATTCTATGGTTATGCGGGTATGTCCTGGAGCTCCCTCCTGCACTGTAATCAACAAACATGCAACATGTCATGTTATTTTCTTATATGCCAACTGTTTTGCTGTCTTTTATGCTATTTATGTGCTCCATCACACGCGTGCTTATAGCAATGCAGGGGATGAACTGGACAAACGTTTCTTACTTGGTCGAGAATCGTCGACAATTCCAGGCCAAATTGTCGAGAATTCACGGATTCCCAGTCCAAAATTCTCGATTTCAAGTACGAAGTGCGAAGTACGAGTTCTCGCGGAAACGATTTGTCCAGTTCATCCCCTGAATTGCTATAATACCTACGCCACCAAAACGGTGGTTGGGAGTCTGGTTTGTATGTCCTCGACACACCCCTGATGTAATGGGGTATCTTGCTTTGTGGGTGCTTTTTATTTTTATTTAAGCACAGAGTCCTCGACACACACCTGAATTGCTAGGATACTACTTCATTCCCCCTGCAGTCTCAACTCGAGTCCGGCAGGGAAGTGGACACCCAGGTGGTGGAGAGAGTCTCTCAAGTCCCTCAAGTCATGGATCTGCCTTTTTTTCTCCTTCCGCTCCATTCACACCTGTTCAGCAACCCCCTTGCAGTTTCAACTCGAGTCTGGCAGGGAAGTGGACACCCAGGTGGCGGAGAGAGTATCTCAAGTCCTGGACCTCCCACGTGTCCATATTTGTCAAGATTCGAAATTCTCGGGTATTGTACTCAAATTCCATTATTTTTGCCCTATTTTGTTTTTGCCCTTGTGAGAGCTCTTTTTCACACACGTGTACTGCAACGGCCTGCTCCATTCACACGTATACTGCAACGGCCTGCTCCATTCACACGCGCACTTAATACTACTGCATTCCCCCTGCAGTTTCAACTTGAGTCCGGCAGGGAAGTTAGAGAGAGTCTCTCAAGTCCCGGATCTGATCTTTTTTGTTTTTGCTGCATTCACACGTGTCCTGCACCCCCCCTTGCAGTTTCAACTCGAGTCCGGCAGAGAGTTGGACACCCAGGTGGCGGAGTATCTCAAGTCCTGGAGCTGCCTAAAAAAAAAAAAAATATATATATATATATAATATATGTATGCATTTTGCTGCATTCACACGTGTCCTGCACCCCCCTTGCAGTTTCAACTCGAGTCCGGCAGAGAGTTGGACACCCAGGTGGCGGAGTATCTCAAGTCCTGGAGCTGCCTAAAAATATATATATATATATATAATATATGTATGCATTTTGCTGCATTCACACGTGTCCTGCACCCCCCCTTGCAGTTTCAACTCGAGTCCGGCAGAGAGTTGGACACCCAGGTGGCGGAGTATCTCAAGTCCTGGAGCTGCCTAAAAAAAAAAAATATATATATATATATATATAATATATGTATGCATTTTGCTGCATTCACACGTGTCCTGCACCCCCCTTGCAGTTTCAACTCGAGTCCGGCAGAGAGTTGGACACCCAGGTGGCGGAGTATCTCAAGTCCTGGAGCTGCCTAAAAATATATATATATATATATATAATATATGTATGCATTTTGCTGCATTCACACGTGTCCTGCACCCCCCCTTGCAGTTTCAACTCGAGTCGGCAGAGAGTTGGACACCCAGGTGGCGGAGTATCTCAAGTCCTGGAGCTGCCTATATATATATATATATATAATATATGTATGCATTTTGCTGCATTCACACGTGTCCTGCACCCCCCCTTGCAGTTTCAACTCGAGTCCGGCAGAGAGTTGGACACCCAGGTGGCGGAGTATCTCAAGTCCTGGAGCTGCCTAAAAAAAAAAATATATATATATATATAATATATGTATGCATTTTGCTGCATTCACACGTGTCCTGCACCCCCCCTTGCAGTTTCAACTCGAGTCCGGCAGAGAGTTGGACACCCAGGTGGCGGAGTATCTCAAGTCCTGGAGCTGCCTAAAAAAAATATATATATATATATAATATATGTATGCATTTTGCTGCATTCACACGTGTCCTGCACCCCCCCTTGCAGTTTCAACTCGAGTCCGGCAGAGAGTTGGACACCCAGGTGCGGAGTATCTCAAGTCCTGGAGCTGCCTAAAAAAAAAATATATATATATATATATAATATATGTATGCATTTTGCTGCATTCACACGTGTCCTGCACCCCCCCTTGCAGTTTCAACTCGAGTCCGGCAGAGAGTTGGACACCCAGGTGGCGGAGTATCTCAAGTCCTGGAGCTGCCTAAAAATATATATATATATATATATAATATATGTATGCATTTTGCTGCATTCACACGTGTCCTGCACCCCCCCTTGCAGTTTCAACTCGAGTCCGGCAGAGAGTTGGACACCCAGGTGGCGGAGTATCTCAAGTCCTGGAGCTGCCTAAAAAAAAATATATATATATATATAATATATGTATGCATTTTGCTGCATTCACACGTGTCCTGCACCCCCCTTGCAGTTTCAACTCGAGTCCGGCAGAGAGTTGGACACCCAGGTGGCGGAGTATCTCAAGTCCTGGAGCTGCCTAAAAAAATATATATATATATATAATATATGTATGCATTTTGCTGCATTCACACGTGTCCTGCACCCCCCCTTGCAGTTTCAACTCGAGTCCGGCAGAGAGTTGGACACCCAGGTGGCGGAGTATCTCAAGTCCTGGAGCTGCCTAAAAAAATATATATATATATATATAATATATGTATGCATTTTGCTGCATTCACACGTGTCCTGCACCCCCCCTTGCAGTTTCAACTCGAGTCCGGCAGAGAGTTGGACACCCAGGTGGCGGAGTATCTCAAGTCCTGGAGCTGCCTAAAAAAAAAATATATATATATATATATAATATATGTATGCATTTTGCTGCATTCACACGTGTCCTGCACCCCCCCTTGCAGTTTCAACTCGAGTCCGGCAGAGAGTTGGACACCCAGGTGGCGGAGTATCTCAAGTCCTGGAGCTGCCTAAAAAAAAAATATATATATATATATAATATATGTATGCATTTTGCTGCATTCACACGTGTCCTGCACCCCCCCTTGCAGTTTCAACTCGAGTCCGGCAGAGAGTTGGACACCCAGGTGGCGGAGTATCTCAAGTCCTGGAGCTGCCTAAAAAATATATATATATATATATAATATATGTATGCATTTTGCTGCATTCACACGTGTCCTGCACCCCCCTTGCAGTTTCAACTCGAGTCCGGCAGAGAGTTGGACACCCAGGTGGCGGAGTATCTCAAGTCCTGGAGCTGCCTAAAAATATATATATATATATATAATATATGTATGCATTTTGCTGCATTCACACGTGTCCTGCACCCCCCCTTGCAGTTTCAACTCGAGTCCGGCAGAGAGTTGGACACCCAGGTGGCGGAGTATCTCAAGTCCTGGAGCTGCCTAAAAAAATATATATATATATATAATATATGTATGCATTTTGCTGCATTCACACGTGTCCTGCACCCCCCCTTGCAGTTTCAACTCGAGTCCGGCAGAGAGTTGGACACCCAGGTGGCGGAGTATCTCAAGTCCTGGAGCTGCCTAAAAAAATATATATATATATATAATATATGTATGCATTTTGCTGCATTCACACGTGTCCTGCACCCCCCTTGCAGTTTCAACTCGAGTCCGGCAGAGAGTTGGACACCCAGGTGGCGGAGTATCTCAAGTCCTGGAGCTGCCTAAAAAAATATATATATATATATATAATATATGTATGCATTTTGCTGCATTCACACGTGTCCTGCACCCCCCCTTGCAGTTTCAACTCGAGTCCGGCAGAGAGTTGGACACCCAGGTGGCGGAGTATCTCAAGTCCTGGAGCTGCCTAAAAAAAAATATATATATATATATATAATATATGTATGCATTTTGCTGCATTCACACGTGTCCTGCACCCCCCCTTGCAGTTTCAACTCGAGTCCGGCAGAGAGTTGGACACCCAGGTGGCGGAGTATCTCAAGTCCTGGAGCTGCCTAAAAAAAAAATATATATATATATATAATATATGTATGCATTTTGCTGCATTCACACGTGTCCTGCACCCCCCCTTGCAGTTTCAACTCGAGTCCGGCAGAGAGTTGGACACCCAGGTGGCGGAGTATCTCAAGTCCTGGAGCTGCCTAAAAAAAAATATATATATATATATAATATATGTATGCATTTTGCTGCATTCACACGTGTCCTGCACCCCCCTTGCAGTTTCAACTCGAGTCCGGCAGAGAGTTGGACACCCAGGTGGCGGAGTATCTCAAGTCCTGGAGCTGCCTAAAAAAAATATATATATATATATATAATATATGTATGCATTTTGCTGCATTCACACGTGTCCTGCACCCCCCCTTGCAGTTTCAACTCGAGTCCGGCAGAGAGTTGGACACCCAGGTGGCGGAGTATCTCAAGTCCTGGAGCTGCCTAAAAAAAAATATATATATATATATAATATATGTATGCATTTTGCTGCATTCACACGTGTCCTGCACCCCCCCTTGCAGTTTCAACTCGAGTCCGGCAGAGAGTTGGACACCCAGGTGGCGGAGTATCTCAAGTCCTGGAGCTGCCTAAAAAAAAAAATATATATATATATAATATATGTATGCATTTTTGCTGCATTCACACGTGTCCTGCACCCCCCCTTGCAGTTTCAACTCGAGTCCGGCAGAGAGTTGGACACCCAGGTGGCGGAGTATCTCAAAGTCCTGGAGCTGCCTAAAAAAATATATATATATATATATAATATATGTATGCATTTTGCTGCATTCACACGTGTCCTGCACCCCCCCTTGCAGTTTCAACTCGAGTCCGGCAGAGAGTTGGACACCCAGGTGGCGGAGTATCTCAAGTCCTGGAGCTGCCTAAAAAAAAAAATATATATATATATATAATATATGTATGCATTTTGCTGCATTCACACGTGTCCTGCACCCCCCCTTGCAGTTTCAACTCGAGTCCGGCAGAGAGTTGGACACCCAGGTGGCGGAGTATCTCAAGTCCTGGAGCTGCCTAAAAAATATATATATATATATATAATATATGTATGCATTTTGCTGCATTCACACGTGTCCTGCACCCCCCCTTGCAGTTTCAACTCGAGTCCGGCAGAGAGTTGGACACCCAGGTGGCGGAGTATCTCAAAGTCCTGGAGCTGCCTAAAAAAAAAAATATATATATATATAATATATGTATGCATTTTGCTGCATTCACACGTGTCCTGCACCCCCCCTTGCAGTTTCAACTCGAGTCCGGCAGAGAGTTGGACACCCAGGTGGCGGAGTATCTCAAGTCCTGGAGCTGCCTAAAAAAAATATATATATATATATAATATATGTATGCATTTTGCTGCATTCACACGTGTCCTGCACCCCCCCTTGCAGTTTCAACTCGAGTCCGGCAGAGAGTTGGACACCCAGGTGGCGGAGTATCTCAAGTCCTGGAGCTGCCTAAAAAAAAAATATATATATATATATAATATATGTATGCATTTTGCTGCATTCACACGTGTCCTGCACCCCCCCTTGCAGTTTCAACTCGAGTCCGGCAGAGAGTTGGACACCCAGGTGGCGGAGTATCTCAAGTCCTGGAGCTGCCTAAAAAAAATATATATATATATATATATAATATATGTATGCATTTTGCTGCATTCACACGTGTCCTGCACCCCCCCTTGCAGTTTCAACTCGAGTCCGGCAGAGAGTTGGACACCCAGGTGGCGGAGTATCTCAAGTCCTGGAGCTGCCTAAAAAAAAAATATATATATATATATAATATATGTATGCATTTTGCTGCATTCACACGTGTCCTGCACCCCCCCTTGCAGTTTCAACTCGAGTCCGGCAGAGAGTTGGACACCCAGGTGGCGGAGTATCTCAAGTCCTGGAGCTGCCTAAAAAATATATATATATATATATAATATATGTATGCATTTTGCTGCATTCACACGTGTCCTGCACCCCCCTTGCAGTTTCAACTCGAGTCCGGCAGAGAGTTGGACACCCAGGTGGCGGAGTATCTCAAGTCCTGGAGCTGCCTAAAAAAATATATATATATATATAATATATGTATGCATTTTGCTGCATTCACACGTGTCCTGCACCCCCCCTTGCAGTTTCAACTCGAGTCCGGCAGAGAGTTGGACACCCAGGTGGCGGAGTATCTCAAGTCCTGGAGCTGCCTAAAAATATATATATATATATATAATATATGTATGCATTTTGCTGCATTCACACGTGTCCTGCACCCCCCCTTGCAGTTTCAACTCGAGTCCGGCAGAGAGTTGGACACCCAGGTGGCGGAGTATCTCAAGTCCTGGAGCTGCCTAAAAAAAATATATATATATATATATAATATATGTATGCATTTTGCTGCATTCACACGTGTCCTGCACCCCCCCTTGCAGTTTCAACTCGAGTCCGGCAGAGAGTTGGACACCCAGGTGGCGGAGTATCTCAAGTCCTGGAGCTGCCTAAAAAAAAATATATATATATATATATAATATATGTATGCATTTTGCTGCATTCACACGTGTCCTGCACCCCCCCTTGCAGTTTCAACTCGAGTCCGGCAGAGAGTTGGACACCCAGGTGGCGGAGTATCTCAAGTCCTGGAGCTGCCTAAAAAAAAAAATATATATATATATATATAATATATGTATGCATTTTGCTGCATTCACACGTGTCCTGCACCCCCCCTTGCAGTTTCAACTCGAGTCCGGCAGAGAGTTGGACACCCAGGTGGCGGAGTATCTCAAGTCCTGGAGCTGCCTAAAAAAAATATATATATATATATAATATATGTATGCATTTTGCTGCATTCACACGTGTCCTGCACCCCCCCTTGCAGTTTCAACTCGAGTCCGGCAGAGAGTTGGACACCCAGGTGGCGGAGTATCTCAAGTCCTGGAGCTGCCTAAAAAAAAATATATATATATATATAATATATGTATGCATTTTGCTGCATTCACACGTGTCCTGCACCCCCCCTTGCAGTTTCAACTCGAGTCCGGCAGAGAGTTGGACACCCAGGTGGCGGAGTATCTCAAGTCCTGGAGCTGCCTAAAAAAATATATATATATATATATAATATATGTATGCATTTTGCTGCATTCACACGTGTCCTGCACCCCCCCTTGCAGTTTCAACTCGAGTCCGGCAGAGAGTTGGACACCCAGGTGGCGGAGTATCTCAAGTCCTGGAGCTGCCTAAAAAAAAATATATATATATATATATAATATATGTATGCATTTTGCTGCATTCACACGTGTCCTGCACCCCCCCTTGCAGTTTCAACTCGAGTCCGGCAGAGAGTTGGACACCCAGGTGGCGGAGTATCTCAAGTCCTGGAGCTGCCTAAAAAAAAATATATATATATATATAATATATGTATGCATTTTGCTGCATTCACACGTGTCCTGCACCCCCCCTTGCAGTTTCAACTCGAGTCCGGCAGAGAGTTGGACACCCAGGTGGCGGAGTATCTCAAGTCCTGGAGCTGCCTAAAAAAATATATATATATATATAATATATGTATGCATTTTGCTGCATTCACACGTGTCCTGCACCCCCCTTGCAGTTTCAACTCGAGTCCGGCAGAGAGTTGGACACCCAGGTGGCGGAGTATCTCAAGTCCTGGAGCTGCCTAAAAAAATATATATATATATATATAATATATGTATGCATTTTGCTGCATTCACACGTGTCCTGCACCCCCCCTTGCAGTTTCAACTCGAGTCCGGCAGAGAGTTGGACACCCAGGTGGCGGAGTATCTCAAGTCCTGGAGCTGCCTAAAAAAAATATATATATATATATAATATATGTATGCATTTTGCTGCATTCACACGTGTCCTGCACCCCCCCTTGCAGTTTCAACTCGAGTCCGGCAGAGAGTTGGACACCCAGGTGGCGGAGTATCTCAAGTCCTGGAGCTGCCTAAAAAAAAATATATATATATATATAATATATGTATGCATTTTGCTGCATTCACACGTGTCCTGCACCCCCCCTTGCAGTTTCAACTCGAGTCCGGCAGAGAGTTGGACACCCAGGTGGCGGAGTATCTCAAGTCCTGGAGCTGCCTAAAAAATATATATATATATAATATATGTATGCATTTTGCTGCATTCACACGTGTCCTGCACCCCCCCTTGCAGTTTCAACTCGAGTCCGGCAGAGAGTTGGACACCCAGGTGGCGGAGTATCTCAAGTCCTGGAGCTGCCTAAAAAAAATATATATATATATATATAATATATGTATGCATTTTGCTGCATTCACACGTGTCCTGCACCCCCCCTTGCAGTTTCAACTCGAGTCCGGCAGAGAGTTGGACACCCAGGTGGCGGAGTATCTCAAGTCCTGGAGCTGCCTAAAAAAATATATATATATATATATAATATATGTATGCATTTTGCTGCATTCACACGTGTCCTGCACCCCCCCTTGCAGTTTCAACTCGAGTCCGGCAGAGAGTTGGACACCCAGGTGGCGGAGTATCTCAAGTCCTGGAGCTGCCTAAAAAAAAATATATATATATATAATATATGTATGCATTTTGCTGCATTCACACGTGTCCTGCACCCCCCCTTGCAGTTTCAACTCGAGTCCGGCAGAGAGTTGGACACCCAGGTGGCGGAGTATCTCAAGTCCTGGAGCTGCCTAAAAAAAATATATATATATATAATATATGTATGCATTTTGCTGCATTCACACGTGTCCTGCACCCCCTTGCAGTTTCAACTCGAGTCCGGCAGAGAGTTGGACACCCAGGTGGCGGAGTATCTCAAGTCCTGGAGCTGCCTAAAAAAAATATATATATATATATAATATATGTATGCATTTTGCTGCATTCACACGTGTCCTGCACCCCCCCTTGCAGTTTCAACTCGAGTCCGGCAGAGAGTTGGACACCCAGGTGGCGGAGTATCTCAAGTCCTGGAGCTGCCTAAAAAAAATATATATATATATATAATATATGTATGCATTTTGCTGCATTCACACGTGTCCTGCACCCCCCCTTGCAGTTTCAACTCGAGTCCGGCAGAGAGTTGGACACCCAGGTGGCGGAGTATCTCAAGTCCTGGAGCTGCCTAAAAAAATATATATATATATATATAATATATGTATGCATTTTGCTGCATTCACACGTGTCCTGCACCCCCCCTTGCAGTTTCAACTCGAGTCCGGCAGAGAGTTGGACACCCAGGTGGCGGAGTATCTCAAGTCCTGGAGCTGCCTAAAAAAATATATATATATATATATAATATATGTATGCATTTTGCTGCATTCACACGTGTCCTGCACCCCCCCTTGCAGTTTCAACTCGAGTCCGGCAGAGAGTTGGACACCCAGGTGGCGGAGTATCTCAAGTCCTGGAGCTGCCTAAAAAAATAATATATATATATATATATAATATATGTATGCATTTTGCTGCATTCACACGTGTCCTGCACCCCCCCTTGCAGTTTCAACTCGAGTCGGCAGAGAGTTGGACACCCAGGTGGCGGAGTATCTCAAGTCCTGGAGCTGCCTAAAAAAAAAAATATATATATATATATAATATATGTATGCATTTTGCTGCATTCACACGTGTCCTGCACCCCCCCTTGCAGTTTCAACTCGAGTCCGGCAGAGAGTTGGACACCCAGGTGGCGGAGTATCTCAAGTCCTGGAGCTGCCTAAAAAAATATATATATATATATAATATATGTATGCATTTTGCTGCATTCACACGTGTCCTGCACCCCCCCTTGCAGTTTCAACTCGAGTCCGGCAGAGAGTTGGACACCCAGGTGGCGGAGTATCTCAAGTCCTGGAGCTGCCTAAAAAAAATATATATATATATATATAATATATGTATGCATTTTGCTGCATTCACACGTGTCCTGCACCCCCCCTTGCAGTTTCAACTCGAGTCCGGCAGAGAGTTGGACACCCAGGTGGCGGAGTATCTCAAGTCCTGGAGCTGCCTAAAAAATATATATATATATATAATATATGTATGCATTTTGCTGCATTCACACGTGTCCTGCACCCCCCCTTGCAGTTTCAACTCGAGTCCGGCAGAGAGTTGGACACCCAGGTGGCGGAGTATCTCAAGTCCTGGAGCTGCCTAAAAAAATATATATATATATATAATATATGTATGCATTTTGCTGCATTCACACGTGTCCTGCACCCCCCCTTGCAGTTTCAACTCGAGTCCGGCAGAGAGTTGGACACCCAGGTGGCGGAGTATCTCAAGTCCTGGAGCTGCCTAAAAAATATATATATATATATATATAATATATGTATGCATTTTGCTGCATTCACACGTGTCCTGCACCCCCCCTTGCAGTTTCAACTCGAGTCCGGCAGAGAGTTGGACACCCAGGTGGCGGAGTATCTCAAGTCCTGGAGCTGCCTAAAAAAATATATATATATATATATAATATATGTATGCATTTTGCTGCATTCACACGTGTCCTGCACCCCCCCTTGCAGTTTCAACTCGAGTCCGGCAGAGAGTTGGACACCCAGGTGGCGGAGTATCTCAAGTCCTGGAGCTGCCTAAAAAAAAATATATATATATATATATAATATATGTATGCATTTTGCTGCATTCACACGTGTCCTGCACCCCCCTTGCAGTTTCAACTCGAGTCCGGCAGAGAGTTGGACACCCAGGTGGCAGAGTATCTCAAAGTCCTGGAGCTGCCTAAAAAAAAATATATATATATATATAATATATGTATGCATTTTGCTGCATTCACACGTGTCCTGCACCCCCCCTTGCAGTTTCAACTCGAGTCCGGCAGAGAGTTGGACACCCAGGTGGCAGAGTATCTCAAGTCCTGGAGCTGCCTAAAAAAATATATATATATATATATAATATATGTATGCATTTTGCTGCATTCACACGTGTCCTGCACCCCCCTTGCAGTTTCAACTCGAGTCCGGCAGAGAGTTGGACACCCAGGTGGCGGAGTATCTCAAGTCCTGGAGCTGCCTATATATATATATATATATATAAATATGTATGCATTTTGCTGCATTCACACGTGTCCTGCACCCCCCTTGCAGTTTCAACTCGAGTCGCAGAGAGTTGGACACCCAGGTGGCGTATCTCAAGTCCTGGAGCTGCCTAAAAAAAATATATATATATATATAATATATGTATGCATTTTGCTGCATTCACACGTGTCCTGCACCCCCCCTTGCAGTTTCAACTCGAGTCCGGCAGAGAGTTGGACACCCAGGTGGCGGAGTATCTCAAGTCCTGGAGCTGCCTAAAAAAAATATATATATATATATAATATATGTATGCATTTTGCTGCATTCACACGTGTCCTGCACCCCCCCTTGCAGTTTCAACTCGAGTCCGGCAGAGAGTTGGACACCCAGGTGGCGGAGTATCTCAAGTCCTGGAGCTGCCTAAAAAAAATATATATATATATATAATATATGTATGCATTTTGCTGCATTCACACGTGTCCTGCAACCCCCTTGCAGTTTCAACTCGAGTCCGGCAGAGAGTTGGACACCCAGGTGGCGGAGTATCTCAAGTCCTGGAGCTGCCTTTTTTCTGCTGCTTCATTCATATGTGCTCAAATTCCATTATTTTTTGCCCATTTTGCTGCCCTCAGCTCTTTTTCACACAAGTGTACAGCACCCCCCTCTGCAGCATTTCAACTCGAGTCCGGCAGGAGTTGGACACCCAGGTGGCAGAGTATCTCAAGTCCTGGACCTCCCACAGGTACATGCACGATCCCAAACTGGCCTTAGTGATGAGGGCGTATGCTGCCGCACATGAAATCGCACCCTACCGCCAGGAGCCCCTACAGCATTTGGCTGCCCTACACCGCACTCAGCGCATGGTATGTTTTCTTCATTCAAGTAATATATATATGTACGTATGTATATATATATAAGTAACGATAACGCCTGCACATGAGATTTCTCCCTACCGCCAGGAACCCCTACAACGATTTGCCGTCCTGCATTGTCCTAGGGAATTTCTTCTTCTTTCAAGTCATCTCTTTGTAAATAAAAATTAATGATAACGCCTGGTGGGGCGTGGTTCTAAGGGATGTCTTACAGCGGTAGAGGGATGTCTTTGGAACGGCTGCTACTTTACCTGGACAGTGCTACCGTGACAGCGATTGACAGCGACCGTGAACACTAAAGCACACCCATTGGGATTCAAACCCCTCGACTTCATCATTTCAATGAGCTCTACCGTAGAGCTATTCGTCGAAACAGGATGTACCTACCTATCTATCTATCTATATATCTATCTATATAAATATATAGAAATACATACGATTCTGGGCCAACGAATAATAATATTTAATATACATATTGATATTATTGAATAATAATATAAATATGCCCCCGTATACAATATAATATACGCAATATGTAATATGCACCCCATGTATAATATATAATATATACTATAGGGAATATGTAATACGCACCCCATGTATAATATATAATATGTAATATAGGTAATATATAATAGGCACTTCACTTATAATATATGTAATATGCACCCCATCCCCATCCCTCCAGACCCATATACCCATCCACCACCCATCACCCCGCAGGACTACAAGAGATGCTACAACATGGCCAGTGCCAGCTCACTGGGCCCAGCTCCGATTACCCATTACCCACCATCCCATCCCGTGCCACCCCACCCCACCCCACCCACCACATACACAAACTCACATGAATCACATTAACTCACACAAACTCCACCCACAACCCACCACCACCTTGCAGGACTACACGAGCTGCTACAACATGGCCAGGATGGCCCGCTCACTGGGCCCCGCTCCGACCACCGCCCTGTTTGTGGACGGAAACATATACACCTACGGCGTGCTGGACGAGATGTGTGTGTGCGGCTACTATGCGGGTCACTACAGGGAGGGGGCCCAGGCCTGCCAGGACTTGGTTCAGGTCCTAGAGCAGCACATTGCTGCGAACGACGCACCATACTTTGCAAAGTCGATGCTCGACCGCACTCAGGACGCGATGAAGCACTACATAAGGAAGATGGGTGACGAGGAGCAGACCACTGGGACAGCTACCCACGCCACCAACCCCAACTCCATGGCCTCATCAGCACAAGTCAACAAGACTGGTCATTGTACCGCCGGAATGTCCTGCTCTACTCATTAATTCAGCCACCCCACCTCACACACACAGAAACACACACAGAAACACACACACAGTCACACACACACAGTCACTCCCACCTTGCATACACACACCCATCCCACCTCGCACACACACACACCCATCCCACCTCGCACACACACACACCCATCCCACATCGCACACACACACATGCTCACACACACACACACACACACACACCAACTCCATGGCCTCATCAGCACAAGTCAACAAGACTGAGCAATGTACCGCAGGGTTCTCTTGCTCTACTCATTAATTCACCCATCCCACCTCCCACACACACACCACAGACACACACACACATTCCACATCGCATACACACACACCTCACACACCTCACACACACGCAACTCACACGCAACTCACACACACACACTCATCCCACCTCTCTCTCACACACACACACACACACACACACAATCACAATCACACACCAACTCCATGGCCTCATCAGCACAAGTCAACAAGACTGGTCAGTGTACCGCCGGAATGTCCTGCTCTACTCATTAATTCAGCCATCCCATCTCGCACACACACACCACATACAAGCACACACACATTCCACCTCGCATACACACACACACCTCACACACACGCACCTGACACGCACCTCACACACACACACACTCACACGTCACACACACGCGCCTCACACACACACACACACACACTCATCCCAGCACAAGTCAACAAGACTAAACAGTGTACAGCAGAAGTGTCCTGCTATATTCATTAATTCACCCATTTTATTACTTTTTTTATTAATTCACCCATTTTTATTAATTCACCCATTTTTTTAATTCACCCATTTTTATTAATTCACCCATTTTTTATTAATTCACCCATTTTTATTAATTCACCCATTTTTATTACTTATACTTTGTGTGAGGGGGGGGGGGGGGGGGGGGGGGGGGGGGGGGCTAGACCCCAGGCTCGACTGCTTAGGAACCTCGTCAGGGCCAAGAATTCAGAACGCGCATACGACCGCGTTGCGCGCGCGCGTTTTTCAGCCTAACTGCCGCTCGTGCGACGCTGGGCGCGCAGGTGTAGGTGATGTCCAGTCTGGCATCCAGCCTGGCGTCCAGCCTGGATGTGCCTTCCTCGGCACCCACCAATTACACACTGGGTGTAACCGACTAACGATTGTAGATTCGTACTCGTCTCGTCGAGCCCTTCTCGATGGTGCTCAACGCTCGAAAATTCGCACTGGCAAGAAAGTTACACGAAGTACAAATAAAGTTGGGAAAACGGTCGGACCGCCCCCCCCCCCCCTCCTCTATCTCGGCCGTCCGTGAGTGTATCGACTTGATTTTTTTTATCGACTATTGCTCAAGGTTTTCTATCCATATCGAACATGCGGTACGAAATCTTTTTTCTTGCCCCCCCCTCGGATCTTAGTATGTTATGAAACTGTTCAAATATATCATCTGGCATCATCATCTTTTGAGTTTAGGGCATCATTTGCACATCGGTTCAGAAAAATGGGATAGTGGGGGTGGGGTGGGGGGGGTGGGGGGCATTGCATCGCCTACAGGGGAAAAAACACGCTTTTGACGATTTAGTTAATGGTTAATTTTCCTTGGCCTAACATGCAATTGAATATTCCGAGCACTGCGGAGGATCATAGGCGATCATGGGCTGCTGACGTCAGATCTCTGGCTGACATGGGTAGGATCAGAGGCCCTGGACATGGGCAGGATCAGAGGGCAGGATTTTACCCCCACAGCACAATAATTATCCCGGTTCCTCCCTCTGATCCACTTTACAAGGCTGCCAGGCTAAAGAGCGTTGGAAGGCCTGGGGTAGATTGAGTGCTAATGGCTCCGACTTCTAGAATTTGCTTGTATTGATGGCTGGCAGTTTCCCCCGCCCCCCCCATCACTACTGGACTTTTGAAGAGGCCAGAACATTTTTTGAGCGCTTCTTGGTTACACCAGGTGAATAGAAAACTAGCATGTCTCGTTCCAATCTACCATCAATTACTATTGTATGTTTTCTCCGCATGTGAGGAATAGGTGGAGGCTCAACAATTTTGTAGCCATTGCTCAACCCACTGTAATGTGCACCCGATGTTGCATGGCCAAGATTCTGCAGTTGCAGCATATTTATTTTCAGGGGTAGCCCTGATTCATACCGTATTCACAAAACAAAACAAAAAATCCTTTCTTTCATGGGAGGCCGGTACGATTCTTAAGACCCCGACGGCTTTTCATGAGCCATCTATGGCTTGGCCACTACAATGTTATGAACAGAGATCTCTGGGTATGAATGAATGAATGAAGGATACAACGAATTGGTCTTCGAGTGCACACACGCATACAAACAAAAACCACCCGTTCACAAGGTACACACAATAAATGAATCCCCCTCCCCTCCCCTCCCCCCCACCCCCCACCCGGCACACACCCCACCCCCACCCCACTACTGTTTTTCTTTTTGGCTACACATAGCAGCTTCTAGGCAGCTCCGTGGGCTTGCTATCCAGCCAAGCCTAAACCAAGCTCACGCGCCTTGAAGCTGACCTAATCAGCTTTTTAGCAATGCCGACATCTTGGGATGCAGCCCAGTGGCTGGCCCAGGGAGCTGCCTAGAAGCTGCTGCTCGTACCCTTCAAAAAAACAGTCGCCCCCCCCCCCCCCCCCCTTGGGCTAAAGGGAGCAGCCTGATACTTGCATGATCAGGTCTTCTTGTTAGGCCCCTTGTGGGCCGCGCACGAATACGGCCCTTGCGCAGCCTCCCGAGATGCATTGCAGCACTTCCTGCAAAGCATGCAACCTTTTGGACCCCTTGCGTCCCGGGGCACCGAACCTTTGCCTCCGCACTCTTCCCCACGGCAGAGCAGAGGCACTACCCCTGAGTTAGGCTGTGGTAGCCGTGACGGCAATAGGGGTAGCACCACGGATGGGGTGGGTGAAGGCGCTGCAGCCTGATCAGTCTGGGCAAGCAGCAGGACTGGACCAACGGTTACCCCAGACGGGGCTAACAGGTCCACCTGCTCCCCCAAGCCCTAGGGGGTAGAAGGAGGCTCAGCTTTATTGGAGCCCTTCCTCTTGTAGCCCATCTTCTTGGAATTGCGAGCACCAAGCGTCTTCAGCTGATTTTTTGTCAGGCGAGGCGGCAGTACTACAGACGCGGCAGCTACAGTAGAAGAGGCCGGTGCGGTCCCACTAGTAGCGGCTGCTGCTGCCCCACTAGTAGCAGCTGGTGCGGCCCCACTAGAGGCGGCTGGTGCGTTCCCACTAGCAGAGGCTGCTATGACCCCACTAGTACCGGCTGCTGCGGCCCCACTAGTAGCAGCTGGTGCAGCCCCACAAGTAGCGGCTGGTGCGGAGGCGCTATCACAGGTAGAGGCTAGTGTGGAGCGTCCTACATGTTGAAACATTGAATGCGGCTATAGTAAAAAGAGGCTGGTTAGTGTAGGCTCTCATTAACCTTCATGTGCATGCACAACAGGACTGCCGTAGCACTCACACTGCACACTACCCCCCCCCCCCCCCCCCAAACAACAACAACAACAACAACAACAACAACAACAACAACACAATGAAACGTGTGGAGGGTTGCAGGTGACCCAATCGAATTTCCAACAAAGCTAAAGAATACTCGAGGGTGGGGCAGGTAAGAAGCTGACAGACCTCAACTTCGGTGTCAAAAAAGCATACCCTCAGGGTATGGTGGCAACTTTTTTGTTTCTTCACCAGGAGGGGCCCAGGCCACAGAATTTTCAGTCAGGCCGATCGTTTTTTCTGAGAACGGGGCTGTAATGGCATGTAACTAGGCGGTATTAAAAGTGACTTTTCAGGTCATTCTGAGCACCTCATTTAGGGGGGGGGGGGGGGGGGAGGGGGGGGGTCAGCCCTCATTTGTTTTTTTGCTAACTTTTTACTCAGACCTCCAAATGAAATTCTGTGACCACCTATGAGTAGGCCTTGGTAAGGGTAGTTTATTGGGCCCCCACTTTGGACCTCATGCAATAAGTATTTACCCCCCCCCCCCCCCCCCCCCCCCAAAAAAACCTTCTCCCCAAACCCCACCCCACACCTGAGTATGTGAGGGTAAATGGCTGGGTATGGGTTGATAATATGGGTGGGTAATACGGGGGAGTACTTTGTTTTTGACACTTTTCCCCCTCCTTTTGTCTGAAACCTCCACAATTCCAACTCCCACCTGAATCGGACACCATATTGAAGTTGCAGTCCAAAATCTGTTTTTTTGCCCCCCCCCTCTAGAATAATGCAGGAAAATGCCATCGGAGATTGTGGTAGTGGGTCATACTCACTGCTATAACTGTTGCCTGTCTTGAAGCCATTCTTGAAACGCTTCTTTTGACAAGGCATCCTGCAACCAAACAATATACAGATCAGCGTATAAGGGGCGTCACAGAGTCAGACAGACAGACAGACAGACAGACAGACAGACAGACAGACAGACAGACAGACAGACAGACAGACAGACAGACAAAGTGACTGACTGACTGACTGGCTGGCTGACTGACTGACTAACTGACATGCAAGCAAACAATATACAGATCAGCGTACACGGGGCGTCACAGAGTTGTGCTTGGTTGCAGCATGCAAGCAAAACCATGGATTACATTGCATGAAACCGCTGTAGCCACACAAACCATGTGCACTCCCCTCATATGCATCCCCCCAAGCATCCGCCCATGCATCCCCCCCTCAGGCTCACTGTGGTGTGAGACTATGGAAGTCCTTGCAACCTTAATCTAGAGGAGTTCGACTTTCTGGAGGCATGTGCTCCCCTAGGCCCACAGCCAGGTCTATTGGGTCAGAGCCCATGATGAGGGCACCCATGAAAAACGCTACTCCAGCAACTAGGGGTCGACATGCGCCACGAAACTGCTAGTGCACAATTATGACGCCCAATTGCGTTGATTATATAATTTATAATCTAGCATTGTCGCGTAGCTGCGCTGCGCGACAGAGAGCTTTGATGAGGCCCCCCATGGGAAACGCTAAGGCTCCGACCAGGCGTCGACCTGCGCTACGAAACTACTGGTGCACAATTGTGACGCCCAATTGCGTTGATAATGTAGTTTAGATAGCTCACCTTGTCGCGCAGCGCAGCGCGCGACAGAGACCGGGGTCCTTCCTGGAAATTTTGAGCCGACCGGAGCTCGGCAAGAGCAAGAATGCACGCCCATGGGTGCCTCGGACCATTTCCACATGCGGGATTCATAGGTCCATCATGGCATGGTTTCCGATAGATCCATTTTCGACAGATCAGCCAGAGCCAATGGAGGTAAATTCGAACATGAAAACTTCAAGTTGGGACCTGTTAAAGGGATTCTTCATGCGGGATTTTGTCGAAGACGGACATACAAGCCGAATGAAGGAAAACTTTGGTAGTTCGGGTGTACGGCCAAACGTCAACATCCCGAGCGGGTCTGGGCCGCCCCCGTGGCATCCCTCTCTCTGATTTTTCCCAATATAGGGCTCGTGCAGGGAAACCTTTGAGGCGAAATCCTCCCTGAGAAAGAAAACCAAATCAACATCAACCAGGCATCAACTGTCTTTAAGTATGTCATTAATTAATCATATACCGGTGCAACTTTATTTAATTATGTTAATTAATTTAATTATGTTAATGAATTAATCATGTGCCGGTACAACTGTATTTAATTATGTTAATTAATTTAATAATGTTAATTATGTTAATTAATTAATCATGTACCGGTACAACTGTATTTAATTGTGTCAATTAATTTAATTGTGTTAATTATGCTAATTAATTAATCATGTACCGGTACAACTGTCTTTAATTATGTTAATTAATTTAATTAGGTTAATTGTGTTAATTAATTAATCATGTACCGGTACAACTGTATTTAATGATCAAATATATTTCCAAAACAGAGGCGTCTCCAAAAGTCCAGAAAATGTTCCTTCAGCTTCCTGTACGGTTCCTTAGTTAGTTTGTTAGCAATTAGCCGGCTATTTGCCGGTAGTTTGGTTAAAATCAGGAACCGTGAGGATTAGGGCACAACTAAACAACGTCGCCTTCTTATTTCACATCTCTCATTTTTACAACAGTTTTGCACTCAGGATGCATGGGGATACGAAGTTATAAACCTAACCACCTGCAAGACCATGCAAACAATCTTATATCCCACTATGAATCCTATGCGATAATCTACGATATGACATACCACAGTATAATATGCTATAAGGATGGTTGGAAGACCTCCCTGAATGTTGTAGAGCTTGGGTTAGCCAAGGCCTGGCCACGTATGTGTCAGGGCTTTTTTTCAAATCTGAAATTGTTTTTTTCAAGCTGTATGGTTTTAGGCCTCCTGAGAAAGCGTATTAGTGATTTCAAGCTTTTTGTAACTTGTATTGCCTGTTACAGCTGTTTGGGGCGACTTAGGGCACACACCAAAAATGAACTTTTTTATACCGAGAATTTCGCCGAAACGGAGTCAAAACTAGCGATCGCAATATATAGCGGAAATAAAAAACCCTGATATGTGTGTGTTTGTGGTGTGGGTGGGTGGGTGGGGGTGTGTGTGTGGGGGGGGGGGGGGGGGGGGGGGCATTTGCATGTGCCACGCTAAATCTCATAGGGCTTTAAACAACCATACTAGTCAGTAAGCCGAATGATACACTACCTCGGGCTCCGCAATCGGCCCGCGCGCATTAGGTTTCGCGGACATGCCTCACAAATCTGCCTACCTGGCAACCGTAGTGCCCGCTGCGTAGTGCCTGATTACCCTATTCCCGTCAGCCTTTCATATATGTGCATGCATAGCTTCCCAAAGTCGAAACCTTTTCAATTAGTGCGCCTCCCTCGCTTACCACCTTTTCAATCACGTCTTATTGCCCGTTCTTTCCGCCTCCCTGGTATTCTGGCCGTGTAGACACGCCAACTGTTGACCCATTCCCCACTTTCACCCTCACACTACGGCTCCCCCACCTCTCTACCTCAGAACCGTCCACCAACGCGCGAGCAACCTTGCACCACTGACCGCCAACGAAACATTTCAATTCCCGAGGTTTCCTCCGAACCCACTAGCGCCACCATGGCACCTCTGGGTGACAAGCCCGCGACCGGCGAGGCGAGCGGCGAGCAAGAGCAGGACCACCAAACGAAGGTGGAAGTGAACCACGCCCGCGGAGTCGATGTTGGTGTGGGAAATGGCTTCAAGGTTACCATTTCCAACCAAGCAGGTGAATATAAGCCCTAGTCCCCCCCCCCCCCCCCCCCCCCCCCCCCCCCCCCCCCCCTTGCCCATGTGGGCCAGCTGCATGTTGGTGCTGCACACAGTTCGTGAAGTCCGAGGCGGGTGGAAGTGAACCACGCCCGCCGAGTCAATGTTGGTGCGGGAAATGGCACCAAGGTTACCATTTCCGACATAGCAAGTGAGCAGACGTCCTAGTCGGACGACAAACCTTAAATGTGGTATGTGGGCTTTCGCGGTACGCGGTGTGAGCGCCCCGCGCGTTTGGTGGGGGATAGCGTATGCTGGAGTACGGAGTATTCGGGAGTAGTGAGTGGGTCGGGAGTAGGGAGTATGCCCATGGGATGGGGGGCCTATGTCAGCGGCCAATGTGGGCCAGGGGGCCAGCTACGGTATGTGCTACCTTGTACATACCTTATATAATGTCTAGTCATATATAGGGAACGGCAAGATGATAACATTTGATATCATGTCATCATATGATATCATATGATGCAGGCAGTCTGCGTTGGCCAAAGTTACCATTGAAGTACAATATCATATGATGCAATTTGTATGATTTTATATGATATCATACTCACCTTTGGCCAAAATCGTATGACACGCCAAACCCTAGTCATATGTGTGGGCGGAATGTTTCGTCCTTGAGATCAATCAAGGGGGGTTAGTACTGGAGGGATATGGCGAAAGCCCTAGTCCCCCTCCCCCCCCCCCCCCTCCCCAGGCCCAGGCCAATGTGGGCCAGCTGCTCATTGGTGCTCCACACAGGTCGTGTAGTCCAGGGCATAGTACAATTTGAGTGGGAGTGTTTTCGTCACCAGCCAAACTTTTAAACTTATGTCTTGACCCAAGCTGTAACAGTGCCTAACCCTAAACCGTTACAGGCTACCTATGCCATGTTGACCTGAATGCGAATTACGAATTAAATCCTAAGCCTTGACCGAAGTGTAAACCCAAGCCTGAGCCAAATTGACATCATTGACCACATAATTGAAATTATTGGGTGGTTTCGAAGCCAACCAAAATTCAAACTTATGTCTTGACCCAAGCTAACAGTGTCTACAACCCTAAACCCTAAACCCTTGCAGGATATCTATGCCATGTTAACCTGAATGCGAATTTCGAATTACATCCTAAGCCTTGACCGAAGTGTAAACCCAAGCCTGAGCCAAATTATATCATTGACCACCGGATTGAAATTATTGGGTGGTTTCGTCACCAGCCAAACTTCAAACTTATGTCTAGACCCAAGGTAACAGTGTCTTAAACCCTTAACCTTACAGGATACCTATGCCATGTTAACCTGGATGCGAATTTCGAATTGCAACCCAAGGAGATTTTTGCCATCCTCACCTTCCCTGACAATAGCAAGCTTTTCCGTGATATCCAGGCTGTTGGGTGAGTTGGTGTTGGGGAGCTTGGTGGGGTTGTGTGTGTGTGTGTGTGTGTGTGTGTGTGTGTGGGTGGGGGGGGGGGGTCACCTTCCCTGACAATAGCAAGCTTTTCCGTGGTATCCAGGGTGTTGGGTGAGTAGGTGTTGGGGAGCTTGGTGGGGTTGCGTATGTGTGTGTATGTGTGTGTGTGTGTTTTGGGTGGGTGGGTGGGTGGGGGGGGGTCCCCTTCTCTGACAATAGCAAGCTTTTCCATGATATCCAGGCTGTTGGGTGAGTTGGTGTTGGGGAGCTTGGTGGGGTTGTGTGTGTGTGTGTGTGTGTGTGTGTGTGTGTGGGGGGGGGGGGGGTCCCCTTCTCTGACAATAGCAAGCTTTTCCATGATATCCAGGCTGTTGGGTGAATACATGTTGGGGAGCTTGGTGGGGGTTGTGTGTGTGTGTGTGTGTGTGTGTGTGTGTGGGGGGGGGGGGTCCCCTTCACTGACAATAGCAAGCTTTTCCATGATATCCAGGCTGTTGGGTGAATACATATTGGGGGCTTGGTGGGGTTGTGTGTATGTGTGTGTTTGGGGGGGTGTTGTGTGCGGTGTGTGGGTGTGTGTATGTGTTTGGGGGGTGTTGTGTGCGGTGTGTGTGTGTGTGTGGTGGGTGTGTGGGGGGGTCACATTCCCTAACAATAGCAAGCTTTTCCGTGATATCCAGGCTGTTGGGGTGAGTATGTGTTGGGGGGCTTGGTGGGGTTGTGTGT
>JAJSRW010001368.1:0-12500 GCA_022414725.1 Microglena sp. YARC | reverse complement strand
GTGTGTGTGTGGGGGGGGGGGGGGAGTAGTGTTGGGGGATTGGTGGGGTGAGTGTTGTGTATGGTGTGTGCATGTGCATGTGTGTGTGTGGGGTGTGGGTGTGGGGGGGGGGGGGGGGGGGAAGTAGATGTTGGGGACCTTGGTGGGGTGAGTGTTGTGTATGTATGTGTATGTGTGTATGTGTGTGTGGGGGTGGGTGGGTGGGGGGGCAGAGTAGATGTTGGGGACCCTCTTAATGACGTGTTGGAGACCCCCCCTTATTGTTTTGTCTTTCCATGCTGTAGAGTGAGTACGTGTTGGGGAATTTGGTGGGGTGAGGTTGGTGGGGATGATGGTGGTGAGGGTGGTGGGGGGGGGGGTGGGGTGGGGGTGGGGAGTAGATGTTGGGAACCTTGATGGGTGGGGTGTGTGGTGGGGTTGGGTGTGTGCGTGTGTGGGGTGGTGGGTGGTGGTGGTGTGGGGGGAGTAAATGTTGGGGCCCCCCATAATGATGTGTTGGAGGCCCCCCCTGATTGTTTTGGTTGTCCAGGCTGTTGTGTGAGTAGATGTTGGGGACCCTCTTAATACATTTTGTGTCAAACATGGAAGGTGGAGCCAGGTCTTAATTTGTTTTTCTTTTCTAGGACACATAAGGTGTTGAAGGTGGAGCAAGCTCTTCAATTTTAAATTTCAAATTTTACATTTGTTGTAGGACACGGAAGGTGTTGAAGGTGGAGCCAGGACTCAAATTTCAAAATTTGAGTTTGCTGTGGGACACAAAAGATGTTGAAGGTGGAGCCAGGTCTTCAATTTCAAATTTCAAATTTTACATTTGCTGTGGGACACAAAAGATGTTGAAGGTGGAGCCAGGTCTTCAATTTCAAATTTCAAATTTTACATTTGCTGTGGGACACAAAAGATGTTGAAGGTGGAGCCAGGTCTTCAATTTCAAATTTCAAATTTTACATTTGCTGTGGGACACAAAAGATGTTGAAGGTGGATCCAGGTCTTCAATTTCAAATTTCAAATTTTACATTTGCTGTGGGACACAAAAGATGTTGAAGGTGGAGCCAGGTCTTCAATTTCAAATTTCAAATTTTACATTTGCTGTGGGACACAAAAGATGTTGAAGGTGGAGCCAGGTCTTCAATTTCAAATTTCAAATTTTACATTTGCTGTGGGACACAAAAGATGTTGAAGGCGGAGCCAGCTCTTCAATTTAAAATTTAAAATTTTAAATTTGTTGTAGGACACAGAAGGTGTTGCAGGCGGAGCCAGCTCTTCAATTTAAAATTTGAAATTTTAAATTTGTTGTAGGACACAGAAGGTGTTCAAGGTGAAGCCAGGTCTCAACATTTAAAATTTCGTTTTTTGCAGGACACGGAAGGTGTTGAAGGTGGAGCCAGGTCTTAAAATTGTGGAGGCTGAGCAACTTCAAGAAATGCGCATCCTCTGGTGAGTCCTCATTGGCTCATTGGTATCCTATCCTATATGCTAGATGTACTAGAGATATGCTAGATACACTAGAGTTACACCAGATGTATACGCAACCAAGCGAGTATATATACACCGCTACAAGAAATGCGCATCCTCTGGTGAGTCCCCATCGGTGATATCCTATCAATACATATGCTAGACTAGAGATATATACGCTAGATATACTAGAGATATGCTAGAAATACTAGAGATATGCTAGATATACTAGAGATATGCTAGAGATACGCTAGATATACTAGAGATATGCTAGAATACTAGAGTGAGATATGCTAGATATACTGAGATACGCCTAGACATAATACTTGATATGCTAGATATACTAGAGATATGCTAGAGATACGCTAGATATACTAGAGATATGCTATATATGCTAGAGATATAGATTATCTAGATATGCTAGAGATATGCTATGCTAGATATACTAGAGATATGGCTAGAGTAAGAATGCTAGAGATATACTAGAGATATGCTAGAGATATGCTAGAGATATGCTAGATATTACTAGAGATATGCTAGAGATATTAGAGATATGCTTAGAGATATACTAGAGATATGCTAGAGATATGCTAGATATACTAGAGATATGCTAGAGATATGCTTGATATACTAGAGATATGCTAGATATGCTAGAGATATGCTAGCTAGAGATATGCTAGAGATATATGCTAGCTAGAGATATGCTAGATATGCTAGATATATACTTAGAAGATATGCTAGAGATATGATGCTAGATATACTGAGATATGAATAGCTAGATATATGCTAGATATGCTAGAGATATGCTAGATATAACTAGAGATATGTAGAGATATGCGATTTAGATATATAGCTAGAGTATATGCTAGAGATATGCTAATTAGATATATGCTAGAGATATGCTAGAGATATACTAGAGATATGCTAGAGATATGCTAGAGATATGCTAGATATACTAGAGATATGCTAGAGATATGCTAGATATACTAGAGATATGCTAGAGATATGCTAGATATACTAGAGATATGCTAGAGATATGCTAGATATACAAGAGATATGCTAGATATATGCTAGATTTTTTAGAGATATGCTAGAGATATGCTAGATATTCTAGAAATATGCTAGAGATATGCTAGAGATATGCTAGATATACTAGAGATATGCTAGAGATACTAGACATATACTAGAGATATGCTAGAGATATGCTAGAGATATGCTAGAGATATACTAGAGATATACTAGAGATATATATATATAATAGTATATATATATATAGAGATATACTAGAGATATGCTAGAGATATGCTAGGTATAAACTAGAGATATGCTAGATAAACTAGAGATATGCTAGGTATATACTAGAGATATGCTAGAGATATGCTAGGTATATACTAGAGATATGCTAGAGATATGCTCGAGATATACTAGATATATGCTAGAGATATGCCAGATATACTAGAGATATGCTAGAGATATGCTAGATATACTAGAGATATGCTAGATATACTAGAGATATGCTAGTGATATGCTAGATAAACAAGAGATATGCTAGATATATGCTAGATATACTAGAGATATGCTAGATATACAAGAGATATGCTAGAGATATGCTACGTATATGCTGGAGATATGCTGGAGATATGCTAGAGATATGCTAGATATACTAGAGATATGCGGGAGATATGCTAGATATACTAGAGATATGCTAGAGATATGCCAGATATACTAGAGATATGCTAGAGATATGCTAGATATACAAGAGATATGCTAGATATATGCTAGAATGTTTAGAGATATGCTAGATATATGCTAGATATACTAGAGATATGCTAGAGATATGCTAGATATTCTAGAAATATGCTAGAGATATGCTAGAGATATGCTAGATAAACTAGAGATATTCTAGGTATATACTAGAGATATGCTAGAGATATGCTAGGTATATACTAGAGATATGCTAGAGATATGCTAGAGATATACTAGAGATATACTAGATATATATATATATATATATATATATATATATATATATAATATATATATATATTTACTAGAGATATACTAGAGATATGCTAGATTTTATTGTTAGGTATAAAACTAGAGATAGCACGGGTATATACTAGAGATATTGCTAGAGTATATATAGAGATTATGCTAGGTATATACTAGAGATATGCTAGAGATATGCTAGGTATATACTAGAGATATGCTAGGTAATACTAGGAGATATTTGCAGGTATATATACTTAGAGATATGCTAGAGATATGCATAGGTATTACTAGAAGTATGTACAGATATGCTAGAGATATGCCAGCTAGAGATATGCAGAGATATGCTTAGAATATACTAGAGAATGAGATATGCATAGTAACAAGAGTATAGCTAGATATATGCCCTAGATATACTAGAGATGCTAGCATATACTAAAGATATTATATACTAGAGATATAGAGAAATGCTAGCTAGAGATATGCTAGATATACTAAAGATAATACTAAAGAATATACTAGAGATATGCTAGAGATGCTAGAATATACTAGCAGATATGCTAGAGATATGCTAGAGATATATATGGTGATATACAAAGAGATATATATGCTAGATTATAATGGAAGATATGAGATTATTATGAGATGAATGCTTAGAGATATGCCCTAGATATATCTACAGAAGATATGCAATATAATACTAGAATAGAGAAATATATTGTTAGAGATGCGTAATATATAGAAGAATATACTAAAGATTAGAGATATGCTAGATATACTATATGCTAGAGATATGCTAGATAATACAAGAGATATTGGCTAGCTAGATATGCCAGAGATGCTAGATATACTAGAGATTGCTAGATTATGGTTGCTAGAGTTATGCTTATAGAGATATGCATAGAGATATGCTAGATATAATAGAGATATGCTAGAGACCTTTTATTGCTAGATATAGATATAGAGACTAGGAGAATTATACAGACGAGATGCTATGGATAAACATATGCTAGAGCCATAACTGGGGAGATATATGCTAGATATAGAGCTAGAGTGTGCTAAGGATATCGCTCTACCAGATAGATATATGCCATAGATATATGCTAGAGGGATATGTAGAGAATATGCTAGAGTTAATTATCTAGAAGATATGCATGCTAGAGATATGTCTCATGAAGTATATTATATAGTATTATAAGAGATGATGCTAGAGATATGACTAGAGATATAAGAGCCTAGAGATATATTGCTTACTATAGATATGCTGATTATATAATAGAGATATGCTAGAGATTATGATTCTAAATACTAGACATATTGCTAGATTATAGGATTGTATGATACTGGAGATATGCTAGAGATATGCTACGAAGATATACCTATATAGAATAGAGGATACTAGAGATAGACTATACTAGATATGGTCTTAGATGTAATGCTAAGATTAATAGAGATATGCTAGATCATGCTATGATATGCTTAGATATGCAGAGATTGTGCCTATTGCTTATTACTAGGAGATTAGATCTGATAATGCTTAGATATACTCTTAGAGATATGACTAGATATGCTAAGATATAATATTTGATATGCTAGATAATGCTTAGAGATATATGCTAGATGCTAGGATACCCTATACAATGCTAGAGTAATGCTAGAGATGTGAGATATCTGAATATTATGCTAGAGAAGTAGAGCTATTGAAATATACTAAGAATATTGCTAGCAGAAATAACTGCTAGAGATATTGCTAGAGAAAATATTCTAAGAGATATACTACGAACGTATATGCTAGAGATACTGCTGATATAGCTAGAGATATGCTAGAGATATTGCTAATATAGAGAATATGCTAGGATATGCTAGATATGCTAGAGATATGCTAGATAATGATTTAGGCTAGATATATATATTATTAGCATAGATGATTGCTACTGAGATAATGCTATAGATATACTAGAGCAAAGAGATATTGCTAAAGATATATAGCTAGCCATAGGATAGATAGAGATATGCTAGATATAACTAATGCTAGATGCTGTAATGCTGAGAGAAGTATAGAGACTATTTGTCTAGATACTAGAGAATAAGAGATATACTTAGAGATATGCTAGAGATATTGCCTAAGAGCATATGCGAATATCTAGAGATCAGAGATATGATATGGCTAGAGATACATAGAGATATGCTAGAGTATGACTAGAGATATAGGAACATAGATAATAACTAGAGAATGTTCTAGTAGAGATGAAGATGAATAGTGCTAAGATAATAACTAAAGATAAGATATGCATAGAATATAACTAAGCTAGATATGCTAGATATGCTAGCTAGAGATACTTAGTAGAATATATGCTAGCTTAAGAGAATATTGCTCTATCTATGCATTGTCGTATTCTGCTTAGAGAATATATCGTAGGAGATAATACTAGATATTATCTGAGAGACCTAGAGATGGTGGCTAGATGTATTATGCCTAGAAGATATTAGATTATAGAGATATGCTTTACGTATAGCTATACCTAGCTATAAGATATGCTAGAGATATCTAATTTATAGAGATATTAGATATTTAGATATATGCAGAGATTGCTAAGATATACTGAGAGATATGCTAGTGATTAGAGATATGCTAGAGATATGCTAGATATGCTATATGCTGAAAGATTATGCTAGCATATGTAGAGTTATACTACGAGATATGGCTAGATATAGCTAGAATATATGCTAGAGATATGCTAGATAGTGCTAGAGATTATGCTCTACTATGGGTATAGTAATAATACTAATATGCTAGAGATATGCTAGATATACCTGCGACGTGCTAGAGAATAGCAGCAGGATATATGCTATGATATGCTTAGAAGATAGCTACATTGCTAGAGATTATGCTAGAGATATGCTAGATATACTAAGATTGCTAAGAGACAATGCTAGATATACAAGTATGCTTAGATTTATAGACTGAAGATTATTGCTATGAAGATATGTAGAAGATTATGCTAGATTAACTAGAGACTAGAGATATCATGCTATGATTGATAGATATGCTCTCTATATAGTACTAAGTCTAGATACTGCTAGATATTATAGAGAGTCTTGATATGCTAGATATGCTAGTATTATGGGATGAAATAATGCTAGATATACTATGAGAGATATTGCTAGTAGATATGGCTAGATTATTTCTACACAGATTATGCTAAGGATGTGCTAGATAATACTAGAGATTATGCTAGAGATATGCTAGATATACAAGAGTATGCTAGATATTATTCTATATATACTAGAGATATGCTAGAGATATGCTGATATAACGAGATATGCTAGAATATGCTAGATATACTAGACTAATGCTTGGGAATATGGCTAAGAGGAGCTTGCTAGATGAATATTCTTACAGATATGCTAATATACTAGGAGTATACTAGATGATAGTAAAAAATAGATAACTAGATATTGCTAGATAGATATGCTGAGACTTAGTGCATATGAAGATATGAACTAGAGATATACTAGATGAATACAATAGATATGCCTGAGATATGCTTAGATATGCTAGAGATATACTAGAGATATCTAGATATATCTAGAGAATGCTAGATATTGCTGAGAGATATGCTTAGAGTATGCAGATGTGCTAGAGATAGAGATAATGCTTAAGCTAGAGTATATGCCTAGCTAGAGAATATGCTAGATATATGCTAGATATACTAGTATGCTAGAGATAATGTAGATATATCTAGATGCTAGCTAGAGATATGCCAGAGATATGCTAGAGATATTGCAATATACAAAAAGAGATATGTAGTTATCAAACTATAACCTAGATATAAAAATGGCTAGAGATACAAATATCAAGATTATGCTAATATATATGCTAGAGACTATATAGAGCACTTATACTACGAGCATATGCTTGAGAGTAGGTGCTAGGATCATACTAGAGATATGCTAGGATATTTGCTAGATATTACAGAGATATGCTAGATCAACTAATGCATATATCTAGGATATTACTAAAGAAGTCGTGCTAGATATATGTATACTATACAAGAGATATTGCTAGTGATAATACTTAGATGAGAGGAGATATTGAGATTATTCTAGAGCATATACAAGGATATTGTAGAGATATTCAGATAGAGGATATAGGTAGAGATATATACATATACTAGAGAGGCCAGAGAATATGCTAGAGATTATTTCTAGAGATATGTAACTATACTGAGATATGCTAGAGATATGCTAGAGTTATAATCAGAGAATATGCTAGAGACTGATGTAGCACGATATAGAGATATGCTAGAGATATGCTAGAGTTATTACTTAGAGATCATTTATAGAAGATAGAGCCATTGCTGAGATCTGCCTAGAATATGATGCTAGAGGTGCGGCTATAATAGAGACTATAGACGACTTGGCTGAGATACTGTGCTGAGATATGCCTATATATATGCTAGAGATATGCTTAGTGACAGAGATGCTAGAGATATGCTAGAGATATGCTAGTTAACATAACAAACCATGAATGCTAGCAGACTATGCTAGAGATATGCTAGAGATATGCCAGATATATACTACTAGAGATATGCTACTGAGAGATATGCTAGAAGCATATGCGTAGAGTAGCTAAAAAGAGCGAATCTAAATACAGAATGCTAGGATATGCTAGAGATATGCTATTATTATACCTGGTTAGAAGGCTAATATCTCTAAATTATGTAGAATTATCTAGAGATATGCTAGGAGTATTCTAGATATATGCTAGATATACTATTATGACGATGTAGGTGCGATACCAGTGGTGAACTCTGCTCTTTACCCTACTTGTGCCAGGCATGATGCATCGTTACATAGCAAACCACTAGAACATATATAACTCCACTTATTCCCCCTCCCGTAACTCGCGTGTAACTGCTACAGTCCTTACTGTACGCTGTTAGGTACTGTGAGGTGCGATCTGTCAGTGAACTGCTACTTTACCCAACCTTGACACCTGGTGCATCGTCACTTACAGCAAACACCTCTGGTCATAGTAGATCCACCTTTTTTTCTCTCCGTGCATCGCGGTGTACTGCTATCATCCTTTATTATGGTACTGTTAGGTTATTGGTGACGGGGTGCTATTATAGTGAACTGCCTCACTCTTTAGCAACTTGCACTGGATGCATGTCACTACAGCTCACACCTTTTACAACTTTATAAACACATTTTTTTGCGGAGCCCCCTCTTCTAGGGGGCGGGAGCCCCATGTTTACCATTTGTCCGTTTGACGCGAAAAACAATTGAAGCTGAACACAGTCAGTCCAATCGTGTCGCGTAACAAACTTCGCTTCGGTCACTCCATTGTTGCCACCTTTCGTTCGTTGTCCTATACACACTGACCGCGAATTTCCGCGTCGCTTGCGACGCTGCAAAGGACTTGTTTTCATGTGAATGATGGTGTTCTTAAATCTGATTTACAAATAAAACATTTAAATCATATTTAAATCAATGAAAATAAAATTTAAATCAATGAAAAAAGTTTAAATTTTCATTTTAAAATCATATTATAAATCATATTTACAATCAATGATAAATAAACTTTAATCATATGTAAAATGAGTCTTGTTGTACACCGAGGATTGCATCGTCGACGTACAGCGCACACCACCCTCACTGTGAAGGGGAGGAGTCGCTTGTCGATGTGCTCTAATCCACGTTTCAAATAATAAAAATAATAAATAATAAATAATAATTAATAATAATAAAAAGAAACTTTTAAACTTAATATTTGAACCAATCGAATTAAATATGAAATATAACAAAATAAATATTAAACATTTTAACATAATATTAAATTCAATTTAAATAAATACGTTTTTGTTTTTTTGCACCAGAATGCATCGCACGTTTACAGCCCACCACACGGCTGGACTGTGAGGTGAGGAGTTGCTAGTATCGCGCTCTAAAATCCCACTTCTAAATTAATAATTAGTATAAATATAACTTCAAATAAAGATATTTTAACCGATCAATTAATTAAGAAATATAAAACATAAAACTTAAATACTTTAAATAACTATGTAAAATCAATTTAAATAATCATGTCTTTGTTTTTGTTGCACCGGAGCAGCACTCGCCACCACAGGCACACACCTGACTGTGAGGAGAGTCGCATATCATGCTGCTTGATTCACAAAAAAAAAAACTCTTAAATAATATTTGAAACCAACTATTAAATTAGAAATAAAAAATAAGTAATTCAAAATGCTCAAGTAATATTTAAAATCAATTTAAATAAATAATAGATCTTGTGTTGTATGCACCGGATGCACCGCCAACCCTACAGCACAACCTGGACTGTGAGAGAGAGTCGTCAATGAGGGAGCCCAACATGGCAACTCCATTGCACCTTCTAAAGAAGCTTGAGTGTTTGGGTTGCGATGACACAGGCTGTTGAGGGGGTCATGGTAGGGGGTAGGGAAAGGCTGAGTAGATGTGGGAGGATCTTTCTGCGGTAGGAGCGCTGTTGGGGAGGGGAGTCATGATGAGCCCAACATGGCCCATCCAGTTTTGACCTTCTAAGAAGTGTGTAGTTTCATTGTGGGACACTAGGCTTTTGAAGGGTTAGAGGTAGAGGGTTTGTGGTGTTGCGTGTGTAGTGTGTGTGTGGGGGGGGTGGGCATGTCGATGAACTCCTAAATCATGGCCATCCAGTTGACCTTCTAAGAAGTTGTGAGTGTTGGGATGGATGACACAGCCTGCTGAGGGGGTGGTGCGTAGGGGTAGGGAGGTGCTTGTAGCATGGAGTGGGTGGCTGTGGGGGTGATGCCGTGTAGGGAGGCGAAGCAGGGCCTTTGTGGAACACAGGCTTTTTTGAAGGGAGGGGATAGGCGAGGGAGGTGTGTGTGGCGTGTGGTGTTTGGGACCGGGCGGGGGCCGGGCGGCGGGATGCGGTTTAGGAAAGGAGGGGGTGGTCATTGTGGAAACCACAGGGCTTTTGAAGGGAGGGGGGGATAGGGTATGTACTGGTGTGGTGCTGTGTGTGTGGGGGGGGGGGGGGGGAGGTAGGCGAAAGAAGGTGTGTGTGCTAGCCTACTGGTGCACTCACCACTCACACCCACACACCTGCTCCACCCACCCCACGACCACTCACCCACCCCTCACTCTCGCACGCATCTGTTTCGTCCAGCGAGCCTGCATGTTTCCTCTTCTCATAGGCATGGATGTTGCAAGGGGGGATTGCCCATCAGCGCCGCCCCACAACACTCACCCATTGGCACTCCCCCCACACCCCACCACACACTCACCCACACACACACTCGCTTCCAAAAACACCGTCCCACACCTGCCTGCATGTTCCCTCTCTTATTAGATGTTGTGAACTCACCCACTTATCCCCCTCTCACTTCTGCCCCCACCCACCCACCCCCTTACCAACCACACACAACCCTTACACCACCCACCACCCACACCCACCCACCCCCTTACACACCACCCACCCCTTTCACACACACTAACACATGTAAAACACACCGTCTCACAACTGCCTATATGTTCCCTCTCCTTATCAGACGTTTGAAAAACTCCCCCCTCCCCGCCCACCCCCTCTCACTTCTGCCCCCCTTCCCCTCCTACGCACTCATTCACACTGCACCCACACCACCGCTCTCACATAGTGCCGTCTACTTTTTCCCTCTTATATAGCATGTGCTTAAAAAAAATACGTTCTCTGTGAAATGGGATTTTAACCACTCATTCAAACCTCAACCCACTCACCCACACCATCTCACTTCGCCACACTTCGCACACCCACCACCCACAACCCATAAACACTCCCACCCCACCCCCACACAACATGCACCCACAACCCATCTCACATATGCCTTGTATATTTTCCTCTCTTATAGGATTGTGTTAAAAAAATTCTCTGTGAAATGGGATTTTAAACCCACTCATCAAAAACTCACCCACTCCCCACCATCTCACTTCCGCCCACACACGCTCACCCACCCAACCCCACACCCATGCAACTCCAATGCACCCACCCACCATTGCATCCACACACTCATCTCACAAAGCATGTTGTTTCCGCTCTTATTGAGATTGTGTACAAAAAATTCTTCTGGGAAGATGGGAAAGTCACGCCCACTCAGTTTTTAAAAAAACTCACCCACTTACCCCCCCTCTCACTTCCCCCCCCCCCCCCACAACACACCACATCTGCACCCCCCACCCCCCACCCCCCCCCACCCCCTCCCCCCCACCCGCCACACACATCTGCACCCACCCACCCCACCCCCCCACCCCCCCCCCCCCCCCACACAACCATAGGAGGAGGATTTGCAATCAAAATTACTCATGGTAGACTGGGAGTTCCACCCACTAAGTCAAAAAAACTCACTCCACTCAACCACCCTCTCCACTTCCCTCCCCCCCCCCCCCCCCCCCCCAACACACACACACACCACTCTTACACAACCACAAACCACAAAACACACAAAAAACCTTATAGCATGTATTTACAAAAAAATTTCTCTGGGCAGATGGATTCAAGCCCATCAAGGATTGAGGATGGGAAATATATGTGGGCACCAATGGTATCTTGACGCAGGGACGTGCTTTGCCTAAAGGTGAGTAGTGCGCTTGTTGCGGGTTGGTGGAGCGAAGGTGTAGTGTGGTGTGGGGAGCTGATGTGGAGTGGGGTGGGGTGAGCTGGTGTGTTGTGGGGTGTGGGAGTTCAAGCCCATGTCAAGGATGGGAGGGAAATGGATGAGGATGCGGATGCGAAAAATTTGTGGGTAACCCATGGTATCGTTGACCCAGGGCCGTGCTGCCTTTTAAAGGTGGCGGGTTAGTGATATATGTATTCTGTTTATGGGGGGAGGCTGGGGGAGAATTTTGGGTGAGGTGGGTGGGCGTTTTAAAAATGGGTTGGAAGTTGGGTGGGGGTTAATGGGTGGAAGTGGGTGGGGTTAAAAAATGGGTTTTTTTTTTGGAGTGGGGTAAAATGGGGTGGAAGTTTTGGGGTGGGGGTTTTCAAAATGAAATTCTTTCTTCCCCTCCTTTTTTCC
>JAJSRW010001173.1:0-22031 GCA_022414725.1 Microglena sp. YARC | reverse complement strand
GGAGCTGTGGGAGGAGGGGGGGATATAAAAAACAGGTGGAGTTTTTTGGTAAGTGTTGTGGGGGCAGGGGGGGGGCGGGGGGGGGGCGATAAAAAACAGGGTGAGTTTGGTGGTAGTTGTGGGGATGGTGGTGGGTGGGGGAGTTCTACAACAGCACTATGATTAACCTCCGCACTTAACAAAAAACTGAGTAAACCCAAACCAAACACTCCTCTATCAAAGAAAACAGACCAACCCGGACCCCAACCAACCTCCCTTTCCACCTCGTCACAGGCAAAGAACTCGTCTTCTAGAATGCGGATTGAGCTCCATTCTACAACAGGCCATGATTAACCTCTCTACTAACAAAAACTGACGTAAACCACACGCATACCGTTCAATTCTCCTCTACCAAATGAACAGACCAACAGATCCCAAAACCATTACTCCCTTTTCCGCCTCGTCCACAGGAAAAGGACCCGTCCTCTAGATGCGGATGAGCTCCAAGTTCTATGACAACATATTAACCTCCCGCACATAACAAAAACTGACTACACCAAACCACTACCTCCTCTAAAAAAATAAAAAACTAAACCCAAACCAACTCCCTTTTCCACCATCGTTCCACAGGAAAGACCCCGTCCGCTGGATGCGGCATGAAGCTCCAGTTCTATGACAACCAGATTAATCTCCACACATAAACCCAAACTGGACTAAACCACACCGTTACCGCACCTCCTCTATCAAAGAAACAGACCCAACAGACCCAACCAACTCCCTTTTCCGCCTCGCTCCCACAGGAAAGACCCGTCCTGCTGGGATGCGGATGAGCTCCCAGTTCCTAGACAAAACTGATTAACCTCACACACATAACAAAAACCCCTGTCTAAAAACCCAAACCATAAACCCTCCTTCTCAAAAAAAAAAAAAAACGCAAAACCAACTCCCTTTTCCGCTCGTCCACAGAAAGAGCCCGTCTCCGCTGGATGCGGATGAGCTCCCAGTTCTTACGGACAACCTGAACTTAACCTACACACATAAGACAAAACTGACTCAACGGCACCACCCACCGTCCACCTCCTCTACCAAAAACAGACCAACCAGATCCAAACCAACCTAATCCCTTTTCCACCCTCGTCCACAGAAAAACCGTCCCTAGATGCAGCAATGAGCTCCCAGTTCGTAGTGCACAACCTGATTAACCTACACACAACCAAAAACTGGGCTAAACCACACCCGCCACCGTCACCCTCCATCTACCAAAGAAACAGGACCAACAGATCCCAGCCCAACCTAAATCACCTTTTCCACCTCGTCCCACAAGGAAAGAACCGTCCTTCTAGAATGCAGATGAGCTCCAGTCTATACAACCTTTATGTACTACACACAACAAAAACTGGCCTAAACCACACCCCGCCACCGTCACCTCCTCTACCAAAGAGAGACACGACCCAACAGATCCAGCCCAACCTAATCCCTTTTCCACCTCTCCACAGGGAAAAGAAACCGTCCCTCTAAGATGCAGATGAGCTCCATTTTACGATTAAACCTGAATAGACGAGGAGCAACAACGAGATGCGCGTGGAGCAACTTGCAGCGGGAGAGATGGAGAAGAGTTCGCGCGCGGTGAAGGCCCTGGGCGAATGAGTTATATACTTGCTATAAGGTTCAGGGTTGAGGGTTGTAAGAGCATGCAGAGATGGAAATTTTTTCGCGCCGGTGAGACCCACGGGAAATGAGCGTTATTAGGGTTCAGGGTTGAGGGTTCGAGGACCAATGGACCTGGAATATTTCTGCGCGCATGGGCCAGGGCCAGATGAGTTGTGTAGGCTTCAGGTCCAGGTGGTTAGGGTTGTAGGGTTTAGGGTAGTAGAGGAGGAGCAACTTGCAGCGGGCAGAGATGGAAGAGTTTCGCGCGGTGAGACCACGGCAAATGAGTTGTTTAGGGTCCAGGGTTTAGGGCCTAGGTTTTAGGGTTTAGGAGGAAGCTGACCTGGAAATTTTCCGTGCGGTGAGGCCAACGCAAATTAGTTGTTTGGGGTTCAGGGCCTAAGGTTTAGGGTCCAGGAGGAAACAGACCTGGAATATTTATGTGCGTGAGGACCACGGCAAAATGAGTTGCTTAGGGTCCAGGGTTCAGGGCCTAGGGTTTAGGGTTTATGAGTGAAATCGACCTGGAATATTTCATTGTGGTGAGGCCACAGCAAATGAGCTGTTTAGGGTCCGGCGTTTAGGGCCTAGGGTCCAGGGTTAAGGACGCGATTGCCGGCCTGGAATATTTTATGCGCGGTGAGCCAACGCAAATGAGTTGTTTAGGGCTCAGGGGTTTAGCGGGTTTATGGAGTGAACTGCCCTGGAAGAGTTCTGCTGCGGTGCGGCCCAATGCAAATTAGTGGCAAGGCGTAACAATTTTCAATTTTCAATAAGACTGCATAGACTCCTCTCGTGCTGAATCACGATTCAGTCTCAAAGCAGACATTTCACATTTGCGTATAAGTAGGGACCAGCATATCATATGATGTTGACCAAAGGCAAGTATGATATCATACAAATTGCATCATATGGTATTGTACATAAACGGTAACTTTAGCGACGTTCCCCTGGCATTCAATTAGGTAGTAAGGGTATCATATGTAGGGACCGGCATATCATATGATGTTGACCAAAGGCGAGTATGATATCATACAAATTGCATCATATGATATTGCTCATAAACGGTACATTTAGCGACGTTCCCCTGGCATTCAATTAGGTAGTTAGGGTCAGGGTACTTCAAATGGCCTAATTGGCCAGCGCTTTAGCGCACTTGAAAACAAAAAAACTGCGCTTTGTAGTGCAAAAAGCGCAAAAATTGCTTGCAGCGCTCACAAGGGGTTACAAAAAACTGCGCAGAGGGGGTTAAAAAGTCAGCGCTGAAAAGCGCGCGCTTTGAATTACCCTGGTTAGGGTATCATTTGAAAAAACATAACAACTCATTGCTTGCCCATTGGCTGGGCATGGACCTAGCCACACAAAAAAAAGTGTCTCACTTGCACTTGCACAAACACTTGCTTGCTTGCCTATGCTAGTATGTAACGAATCCATTGCTTGCCCATTCTTTCAGGCACTGCAAGCTTCGACAAAGCCTGACGGGCTGGACGTGGACCTAGCCACAAAGAATCAAACATCTCAGGTATGAATGTAGATAGATAGATAGATAGATAAATAGATAGATAGATAGATAGATAGATAGATAAATAGATAGATAGATAGATAGATAGATAGATAGGTAGGTAGATAGATTGTTAGATAGATAGATAGATTGTTTGATAGATAGATAGATAGATAGATAGATAGATAGATTGTTAGATAGATAGATAGATAGATAGATAGATAGATAGTTAGATAGATAGATAGATAGATAGATAGATAGATAGATAGATAGATAGATAGATAGATAGATAGATAGATTGTTAGATAGTAGCATTAGATAGATAGATGTAGATAGATAGATAGATGTTAGATAGATAGATAGATAGATAGATAGAGAGATAGAGAGATAGATTGTTAGATAGATAGATAGATAGATAGATAGATAGATAGATAGATAGATAGATAGATAGATAGATAGATAGTTAGATAGATAGATAGATAGATAGTTATATAGATAGATAGATAGATAGATAGATTGTTAGATAGATAGATAGATAGATAGATAGATTGTTAGATAGATAGATAGGTAGATAGAGAGATAGAGAGATAGATTGTTAGAGAGAGAGAGAGAGAGAGAGAGAGAGAGAGAGAGAGAGAGAGAGAGAGAGAGAGAGAGATATTGTTAGATAGGTAGATAGAGAGATAGATTGTTAGATAGGTAGATAGAGAGATAGATAGATAGATAGATAGATAGATAGATAGGTAGGTAGGTAGATAGATAGGTAGATGTTCTGCCTCTTCAAATGTATGTTTGTTAGTATGAGCACCTCAGGAACCACTCATATTTTGTAGGCTTCCGTTGCACTGAACACTGTGTATTGTTCTGCCTATTCAAATGTACGTCTGATTAATTTCACATCATCATATCATCACATCATTTCATCTTTATGTAGGGATCGAAAATCATATGATACCGACCAAAGGCGAGCATGATATCATATGATATTGTATGTAAATGATAACTTTAGCCTAGTCAGACTGCCGGCATCATATGATAGCATAGGATATCATATGATGACATGATATCATATGATATCATGTTACTGTTTCCTACATAAGTATCAAACATTTGAGAAATGGTTGGGTGAGCTTAGCCCCTGGGGTTACACCCAGAGCAGGTACTTGGGCAAGATCTTCGGATGAGAGAGTTACAAAAACAAAATGGATGGCCCCAAGGGTTGGTATATGGTTAGATATGGCTTAAATCGACCTGTAGCCAAGAGGCTCTTGTCTGCTGGTGAGCCGGTATCCTACGCCTGCAGACAACACAGCCAGGCCTGACTCATACGAGCACCTTGGGTGCATACCAGCTTTGTTCATTCAGCTCGTTGCACTGCCGTATCTTGCTTGCAGCCTGACATCTGAATGTATTAGTGTGCGTGTGTTTGTATGTGTATGTGTATGCATGTGTGCATGTGTGTGTGTATACCTGCTTTGTTCATTCGGCTCGTTGCCCTGCCGTATCGTGCTTGCAGCCTGACATCTGAATGTATTAGTGTGCGTGTGTGTGTATGTGTATGCATGTGTGTGTGTATACCTGCTTTGTTCATTCAGCTGGTTGCCCTGCCGTATCGTGCTTGCAGCCTGACATCTGAATGTATTAGTGTGCGTGTGTGTCTGTGCGGTCTTTTGTTTGGTTTGGTTCTGTTTGATTTGGTGTGGTGTGGTTCTTGTGTGTGTGTGTGTGTGTGTGTGTGCATGTCCATGCCTATGTGTATGCATGTGTGTGTGTGTGTGTAGTAATTGAACAACAACAACACAACACACATTGAGCCTTGACCACCCTCTCCCCATCACTCTGCAGCAGCCAAGCAAACGAGCTCCCGCCAATAAAGCCCCCGTTGTGGCCAAGCCAATTTTTAAACCAGTGCTCAAAGTGAAGCCGAAGAATGGAGTGGTGGCCGGTGGTGTCAAGAGAACAGCAGAATCACAGGAGGCGGCGAAGGATGCAAAAGTAACAAAAACTGATGGGAAGACTGACAAGGGGGGTGATGGTGATGGTGATGAGGGTAGTGATGAGGAGGGGGGGCTAGCAGGCTTGCTGGGTGGGTATGGGTCAGCTTCGGATTCGTAGTTGTGCTAAAGTCAGGCTGCCTTTCGGCCATCATGGCATGGCATGGCAGATTGGCCGGTGTAGATTCAGCTGCCTGGGTGGGTATGGGTCAGATTCGGATTCGTAGTTGTGCTAAACTCATGCTGCCTTTCGGCCATGGCAGATTGGCCTCCGTAGATTCAGCTGCCTGGGTGGGTATGGGTCAGATTCTGATTCGTAGTTGCGCTGAATCAATGCTAGCATTCAAGATATGGCAGATGCAGCTTCAGCTATTGTTATGCTACTGCATAAAGAGCTATCATGACGTGTTACAAGGTCAGCTGTAGAGCGCTGCGTGACTTGCTTAAGTGACAACCATGCCAAACCACTAATGCTACCTGTCGGATTTGGATCGCGTGGTTGATGCCCCCAGGCAGGCACAGCTTTCTGCTCGCGCCTTTTTGCTCTTACAATTTGCAGGTCGGCGGTTCGATTCTCGTCAGGAGTACCTCAGTCTAGGATTCCCTTGCACTGTGTCTGGGACTCTGAGCCTGGGAATTCAGTATATCGCCTTTTATAGAACGATGTTGTGTGATATATAGCACGATTACGTCGCACAATATTATTGTAATGTCCTATCTTCTTCAGGATTGGTTCATTTGACTTGATTTTTTTTAATGGACATGTAAAGGCTATTGCCTGTAATAACCCCTTGATCTTATACTGCCCCCCCCCCCCCCCCCCCACACACACACAACACACACACAAAACAAAGTGTACGATGTCGTAATCGTACGATATTTCAAGATAAATTGTACGAAATTTTAAAATATTGTACGATATTCACAGCCTCAGAAAAATAATGTATGATATGTGCTTTCCTGAATGTATGATATGTGCTCTCGTGAATATATTTATGTATATATATATATTCAGAAGCTGTCAGAAGCATCACAACCTCACGTCTCACTACCCACTGTTGGTACATACCCTAGACTGTTTCTATCAACTACTGAACCAGGGTTGCCTAGGGGGTACCAAAAAATTGAAATTGAAATTGTTACATCCTTGTAATACAGTTACTCACAGGACTTGAGGTTAAGGACACCATAGCGTAAGCCGGAGCTAGCTATAGTCACCGTAGGACCACCACATTGAAAAGGTTCACCGCCGGGGTACCCAAGACCTGAACCTCAACGTAACGGACCTTCACACATCTGTGTCAGACGACTGGACCCTCCAAGGACGCAACCGACCTACTGGATCTAAGTCTGAGATGCAACGGAACCTCCAAGATCTGCGACCGATACACAAGATGCAGCATTTTGAACGACCCTATGCCGAACTACCCTTCAGGCAATGGGCCCTCTGAAAAACAAATTCTGGTGGAAATCAAATGTAGTGTACAATGTTTACATGTTCTGCATCTATGCTGGACAATAGTAACTACCTCACCCACTACCACCCTTGGGGTTCTGGCCATTTATCTCGAGTTATTCAGGCCGCTGCCATTGCCAAGTTTGGCACAGCCACAACAGGCCATTGACATAGGTATTTGTTACGTATTTATGAAAGCCTTGGGGAATTTCAATACCGTTTGTACCGTAATCGTACCAAAATCGTGCAGACCTGGTCGATTATTAATGTTTAGTCCAAAAACCTTAAGCGAAACGCTGACTTGGTCATGTTACACTGGTTCTCGGCCTTTTCAAAAGAGCACAATACGGCCTTGTGTTAACAGGGATATCTTTTTCAAACCAAAAAGAGGACATCTGATTCCTTTTTATTTTTTTTCTCCCAAAACAGGATCCTTACTCCGATTTGGGTCGATTTGGGTAATTAATTTTTAGTCAATTTACGGGAGGGTGACATACAAAAACATCTGGTACCCCCCCAGAAAAGTTGGAAGAGTCAAAAAGGGGGGGGGGGGGGGGGGGGGGGGTACCCCACCCCACCAAATTTAGATAACACCTAGCCTATGTTGTGGCAAAGCATCTCCTTTAGTACCCTGCATATTCAAAACCCCAGGGAATGCTGTGGATTGGTTTTAAACACGACCTGAACACGATTACAAATTTATCCCATATGCACCCTAGATAACTCAATATTTTAGCTTCCTTATGGTTCCTTGCTTTCCTTTAACATCGTTTATAACTGACTTGCCTAATATTGGCTAAAATCTGCATGGGCTTGCCACATGAAACCCACCAAAGGGTCTAAATGTAACGCCCACCTGCCCCCACCATGATTATGTCAGCTTCAAGGTGCACTAGCATGCTTTAGTTTGGGCTGAATAGCCAGCCAGGGGAGCTGCCTACAAGCTGCTGCCTTTAGCTGCCTGTGGCCTAAAATAGACCAAGAAACCCTTTGTAGTAGCACTCCAAGGCACCTCGGTTACACGATGGGCCTCGGTAGGACGGTGGAGCTGGTAGGGGTAATTCTCACAGAATGGCTAAGGCCGCTCCACAGGCCTCCAACCTTGGCAAATAGTTTGTTGGGGCTCAGCACTTGCAGTTGCATCATCTCCATCAAGTGGCTGTGGCTGTGCTGGTTTGACTCCAAAGAAGTTGCTGATTTTCTGCTGTCCAGAAAGGGGTTTCAGGGCTTTGTACACAAAGCAAGATGCTCCGTGTGTCTCAACATCATCAGCAGCTGTCCAGACCTTCCCACACTAACATGGAGGGATTTTCGCCTGAGTACCCTTGCAGAACTTCTTGTGCTGCTCGAACTGTTGCGACACCGCGAAATCAGTTGCCGACCGAGCACAAAGAGGAAATGTGCACCCGTCATCGTCGTCAGACAGCAGGCGGCTATCGCTCAGGTCGACATGCTGCCTCTTGGATGGACTTTCCTCGAGAATAGACTCCTCGATGGTCCCATTCGACTTAGCAGTGCTAATTGATACATCCATGCCAAACCCAGACCAGGATAAGCAGCAGATCACCGGTACAGCAAGGTTTCGAACTTGAACCTGAAATCGAGCTTGAATTACATAGCAGGTGTCTGGAAAGTATGGACTTATAACGCTTGCATTGTGACGAAGTCGTTGCACTTCTCCAGAGATGAAATGGAGCAGTCAGAAAAAAGTTAGGAAAAAGTTGGCTAGGGGCCAGGGGGGGGGGGGTACCCCCCGAGAAGGTGCCCAGAATATCGCCGGACCCGGGGGTATCGATAGATCACGTGATCCCCTAATAGAAACCACTGCCCGATACCCCAACATGGGCCGTGCCTGTCAGCTGTACTACTAAGACACGAGTGCCTTATTGGCATCTGATCAGATGCCAATAAGGCACCCGTGTCCTAGTAGTACAGCTGACAATAATGCATGTCCCGGGAGGAGAACAGATTACCCAGAGGTTCCACAAATCCACAGCCAAGCTCTCGGCTATGGTCTTACGATTGGGGGCAACTTAGTACTGATCAGACCCGCACCCCGCCTGTGTACCGCGACCTTCTGGGGAGGATCGAACCCCCCCGGACTTTCTATGGCTCCTGGCATCCTCCTGCAATTTCAGTAAAAAAAAGTTTCCTATTTCCCGCCTATTTCGCCAATTTTAGCAAAAACGGGGTCTCGTATTCCGATCGGAATATATTCAAGAACTCAGGGCCCCCGTCGGTAAAACGATTGTTTGGGGTTCAGTTTATTAGTACTTTTTCTTTTTTAAGCCCTTCCTACACGGTTGGGCAATTCCCTTTAGCCTATTTAGCGTACCCCTGGCCTGGAACAACATACTTTTTAAGGGTATCTCACCCTAGGAGGTGCCCCCCACGACACATACCAGCGACACCGAGGATCCAGTTCGAATGGCCTTGCCACTCCTGCAAAAGAGTATGCGCACTTAGTCCCTCGACCCTGGTGTTGGTTGTCGTGTTCATGCTCCCCACACGGTAGTAACTCTGCATGTTGACAGTGGGAAGCCTGAAAGCTGATGGATCCTGTAAGCAATCTAAGTAGCACAGTCATTAGGTGACTTGGTTCTACGATCTGCAAGTAGGGTAGAGAGTACTCTGCATTGAAGCCATACCATCACCTTGCTAGAACTACGAACTACGGTACTACTTTCAACCGTAAACATCAGCACATTTAATCATCAGTTAATCTTTCGCTCAGTTAGTGGTACTCTAGGGTACAGTCCAAGGAGGTGTGTACAAAGTGTGTGGTTGTTGTGTGACTTGGGAGGTTTGTGTGGCACAGTCCAAGGAGGTGTGTACAAAGTGTGTGGTTGTTGTGTGACTTGGGAGGTTTGTGTGGCACAGTCCAAGGAGGTGTGTACAAAGTGTGTGGTTGTTGTGTGACTTGGGAGGTTTGTGTGGCACAGTCAAAGGAGGTGTGTACAAAGTGTGTGGTTGTTGTGTGACTTGGGAGGTTTGTGTGGCAACTGAAGCAACCCATTAACAAGAGTATGCAGTGTGTACATGTATTGCTCAGCGACCTAGAAGTACTAAGCCTTAGTTCTTTAAGGGAATTTCGTCCTCATCGCTAAAATCCGGATCAATCCACTTTTGTTTTAGCTGCGAGATTTTGCATTATGCGATAAAACCCATCGTTTTCGGAATCGGCCCTGCGATGAAACCCATAGTTTCGAGACTCGGCCCTGTGGGCTGGACTGGGCCTGAAGCTGATCTGGCCTGGCTGACCTGGCTTAGCATGGCCAGTGGCCAGTGCAAAAAAATCCTGATCGATCTCCTCTTCTCCAAAATATGGATGGGGCGTCCGCCTCCATTCGCCAGTTTCAGTTTTGACGGTTTTGCCTCCATGCTGACAGTTGTCCTCCTTGCAAGCTGGGCGCGACTTGGGCGGGCTGGTGCGCGGCCATTTGTGTGTCCACCTTGTTGTAGGGCCACAAGGATGGGGCTGCCAACAAGGATGGGACGTCCGCCTCCAGCTTTCGCTTGTTGGGGTTGCAGTTTGGCTCCGCCTCGACATCGTTGTTGCCCCACAGGAAGTCCTTGGGGTTGAATTGGTAGAGCTCGTTGGCTAGGAGTTTACCACATTGTTACTTCAGCATGTGGTGGCTGATTCTCTTTATGACCTGCAAGGATGGCATTAAAAAACAAAAACTGCCTGTGGGTGGGGATCATGCCACAATGTTGCTTAAGCATTTGAAGGCTGATGTTTTTCATGAACTGCAAGGATGATATAAAAACAACAACTGGATTATAGGCCCTCAAAAAAACTGTGCCCCCCCCCCCCCCCCCCCCCCCCCCCCCCCCCCCCAGACACACACACACCCACCACCACACTCACCAACCAACATATTAAGCCACTGCCAAACCAACCAACCAACCAACCCAGGAAACCAACTAACCCACCAACGGAGGAAAACAACCAACCAACCCAGGAAACCAACCAACCAACCAACCAACTCAGGAAACCAACCCAGGAAACCAACCAACGAACCCAGGAAGGAATAAGGCTGTATGTAATGTATTGTACTGTATGTATGTAATGTGTAAGTAATATCTGCTGTATATAATGCATAAGGCTGTATGTAATGTAATGTAAGGTAATGTATAAGGCTGTATGTAATGTAATGTAAGGTAATGTATACGGCTGTATGGAAGGTAATGTAAGGTAATGTATAAGGCTGTATGTAATGTAATGTAAGGTAATGTATAAGGCTGTAATGTAATGTAAGGTAATGTATAAGGCTGTATGTAATGTAATGTAAGGTAATGTATAAGGCTGTATGTAATGTAATGTAAGGTAATGTATAAGGCTGTATGTAATGTAATGTAAGGTAATGTATAAGGCTGTATGTAATGTAAGGTAAGGTAATGTATAAGGCTGTATGTAATGTAATGTAAGGTAATGTACAAGGCTGTATGTAATGTAATGTAAGGTAATGTATAAGGCTGTATGTAATGTAAGGTAAGGTAATGTATAAGGCTGTATGTAATGTAATGTAAGGTAATGTATAAGGCTGTATGTAATGTAATGTAAGGTAATGTATAAGGCTGTATGTAATGTAAGGTAAGGTAATGTATAAGGCTGTATGTAATGTAATGTAATGTAAGGTAATGTATAAGGCTGTATGTAATGTAATGTAAGGTAATGTATAAGGCTGTATGTAATGTAATGTAAGGTAATGTATAAGGCTGTATGTAATGTAATGTAAGGTAATGTATAAGGCTGTATGTAATGTAATGTAAGGTAATGTATAAGGCTGTATGTAATGTAATGTAAGGTAATGTATAAGGCTGTATGTAATGTAATGTAAGGTAATGTATAAGGCTGTATGTAATGTAATGTAAGGTAATGTATAAGGCTGTATGTAATGTAATGTAAGGTAATGTATAAGGCTGTATGTAATGTAATGTAAGGTAATGTATAAGGCTGTATGTAATGTAATGTAAGGTAATGTATAAGGCTGTATGTAATGTAATGTAAGGTAATGTAATAAGGCTGTATGTAATGTAATGTAAGGTAATGTATAAGGCTGTATGTAATGTGTAATGTAAGGTAATGTATAAGGCTGTATGTATGTAATGTAATGTAATGGTAATGTATAAGGCTGTATGGTAATGTAATGTAAGGTAATGTATAAGGCTGTAATGTAAGGTAATGTAAGGTAATGTGTAAGGCTGTATGTAATGTAATGTAAGGTAATGTATAAGGCTGTATGTAATGTATAGTCATGTCTGCTGTATGTAATAGTATACAATACTGATATGGTCTGTACATCTAAACATATACTTTTGCATGTAACGAAATAATAGGGTGCCCTAAGGGCCCCTGCGGTGGTCGGCCCAAGGGTTAGTAGGTTGAACTGAGCGAAGACAGGCGGGCAGGCAGTTTACAGAACCTAGGCAAGGGCAGCCAATCGGGAAGGGGAGGCGAGTCGAAGGTCGCAAGACGCAGGATGGAAAAATTAGTCGCCAGATTGGGCTTCTAGGAATTCGACGTTAATGCCCTTCAATCATTCAGCGCTTGCATTAGTGCACTAGTGCTTCCAGAATATCAGCCCCCTCCGCTGTTGGCAAGAAGAAGGTTATTGTTTTATCCAGCTTCGCACCTAAGTCGGACCTAAGGACTTCATTTCGACCGGCAACTGACTTTCCGAACATTCCAACCGACTGTTCGCCCATCTCTGGCTGAATTTTCAACCGTTTCTAACAGGCAATATAACTAACAATCTCATTCGCCAACCGCTTTTTCTGGAATTTCCGCCCATTTTCGACCACGTCGGTTAATTAACCAATTTCCCGGCAATTTTCTCAGTTCCTATCGCATAGGTCAGCCCCTTCGGGCCGACCAACTATCCCTCATATAAATGTACTATATATGTATATTAATATAATTATACATTAATAATCAATAATCCCCAAATACCCTGCATAAATAATCCCCTCAATCTCCTGAATAAATAACCTCCTAAATACCGTATACCATAAGTAAATAATCCCCTAAATCCTTTAAGTAAATAATCCCCTAAATCTCCTGAATAAATAACAAACAATCCCCTGAATAAATAAATATAAATACAAAAACAATCCCCTGGATCCCCAGAATAAATAATCCCCAGAATAAATAACAAATAACTTCAGATACGATGATTCGTGTGTCATCCCAAATCTAACCTCAAGGATCCCCTGAAGAAAAAATAAGAATCCCTTGAATCTCCGGAATAAATAATACCTTAAATCCCCTGAATCAACCATCCCCCTGAATCCCTTAAAAAATCTCCGGAATAAATAATACCTTAAATCCCCCTGAATCCTGTAATGAATAATCTGAATTGAAAGAAAAAAGGGAGATTCAATTATTCATATGTCCCCAAATCTCACCTCAATGATGTCTTGCCCCATGAGGCCAGTCTTGTTGTTGCTCATGCCCTGGGGTGGGTGGTTTGGTGTGGGGTTGGTGTGAGGTTGGTGTGGGTTTGGTGTGGGTTTGGTGTGGGTTTGGTGTGAGGTTGGTGTGGGTTTGGTGTGAGTGTGGGGTAAGGGGTGTGGGTGGTTTGGTGTGGGGTTGGTGTGAGGTTGGTGTGGGTTTGGTGTGAGTGTGGGGTAAGGGGTGTGGGTGGTTTGATGTGGGGTTGGTGTGGGTGTGGGGTGAGGGGTGTGGGGTTGGTGTGGGGTTGGTGTGGGTGTGGGGTAAGGGTGGTGTTCGCGTTGGGGTGGGGTAAGGGGTGTGTGGGGGTGGGTTGGGGGTGGTCGGGTTGGTGTGGGGGTCTTGTCCCATAATGTCAGCCTTGTTGTTGCCCATACCCTGCAGCAAGAGCATAGCCAATACGATACATGTTCAGTTGCATTGAACGCGGCAGTGTTGTTGTAGACCACGACACACGGGAAATACCTTGCTGCTGCTTATACCCTGCAGCAAGAGTGGACGCAATAAACAAATATCATGTTTCATTGGGCATGGCAGTGTTGTGGTAGACTACGACACAGGAGATGGACCTTGCTGTTGCTCATACCCTGCAGCAAGAGCAGACGCAATACACACATATACATTTTCATCGGGCATGGCAGTGTTGCAGTTTTCCACGACACCGGGGAAAGACCTTGTTGCTGCTTGTACCCTGCAGTAAGAGCGGACGCAATAAACACGTCTTACTTTTGATTGGGTATGGCAGTGTTGTTGTAGACCACGACACAGGGGATGGACTGATGTTTTCTTCAGACATTGAAATACAAATTGACAGTTCTGGCATAGTGGTGTGTGTGTATGTGTGTGTGTGTGTGTGTGGGGGGGGGGGGGGGGGGGAGAGGGGCGTGTGTGTTGTGTGGTGGTGGTGGTGGTGGTGGTGGGAGGATTAAGTACGGGTATGCACCTTAACCCTTGGGAGAAGCCCGGCTTAAATATTGTGTGATAAGCATAAGGTCTTACAGGGAGGGTGGGGGTGGTTGGGAGGAGCTCGGTGAAGGGATGTGGGGCAGTTTTGAGGGGAAGGATTAAGTGCGTAGTTAGCTTTCCCCCACCTTTCAGGTCTCGGAGACTTCCACTCCTGAACACGTTTCTGATTTGCTGTGAAGATGAATTCATAGTGGCAATCTGCAGTTTGATCTTGATTGTTTGGTTGGGCACTAGGGCAAGTCTATGAAGCCTTTTGGCTACCCGTGGATTCCCCCTCCAAACACGTTTCAGCTCCTCAGGAGACTTCCACTCCTGAACACGTTTCTGATTTGCTGTAAAGATGAATTCATAGTGGCAATCTACAGTTGATTTTGATTGTTTTGGCTGGGAACTAGGGCAAGTCTATGAAGCCTATTTTGGCTACCCCTGGATTCCCCACCTGAACACGTTTCAGCTCCTCAGGAGACTTCCACTCCTGAACACGTTTTCTGATTTTCTGTAAAGATGAATTCATAGTGGCAATACGATTTGTTTGGCTGGGCACTAGGGCAAGTCTGTGAAGCCTATTAACTACCCCTGGATTCCCCCTCCTGAACACGTGTCAGTTCCTATTGTGTAGGAGTGGTAAACACCATTTAAACTGAATCCTCGGTGCCGCTGGTTTGTGTCTGGAGACCCACCTCTTGCGATGAAATTCCTTTCATAACTTGACAAGTTCTAAGATCGTGTCGCAAGCGACACGGAAAATCGCTTAAGCAGTCACCGGCAGGGAGTTTCGAAAGTAGTGGAGAAAGTTAGCTACTCGTAGCCGAATAGAGCTACAAACATTGACCAACTTTTGCGAAGGATTTTGACCGCTGCGATGCTGATAACTCTAGTCATGCGCACTCGAACTATGAGCAAAAATTGTGGGTGCGGAGGTGGTCGGAATCGTTCAAACTGGACATCTGTCAGACAGACGGACAGCGGACAGACGGCGGAGAGAGACACGGGGGGAACCTGGGGCCTCAGCCCCGGGACCCCTGGGGGTCCAGAGGGGCAAAAGCGGAAAAAATGAATTTTCATACCTAGGATTCATAGTAACAGCAGCGGATCCTTGCTTGGGATCGTTGAGACTGCAGCCCGAAGTGTGAAGCCGGCTGTGCTGATGAAAGGATATGTGCACGTGAGAGCCTTAGCTGATGGCATAATATGCGTAGGTGTGTTTGCAGTGTGTGCGTGTGCATGCTTGGGATTGATGAGGCTGATATCTAAAGTGTGAGGGCTGGCTGTGCCTGATGAAAGCAAGGATAGGTGCGCGTGAGATCCTTTGCTGATTATATAATATATGTGTGTGTGTGTAATATATTGTGTGTGTGCTTCCCTGCTGTAAATGTCGCATCTCTCAATAACGTGCCTCCAGAGTCTCATTGCCCCTCGACCTAATTGGTACACTCCGCCGACAGTGTACGTGTCTGTGTGTGTGTGGCATCCGTGAGTGGCGCAAAAGCGATGGAATAAGAACATTCATATCAGGAATTCCTTACCTTTGTTCTCAAGAGTTCGCGGAGTATTCAGAGCCTGAGCATGGAAGGGGTAGAAGATTGGATATCAGAAAAAGGTTGGGGGCATGGCGTGTGGTGCTGGTGCATACAGGGTGATTTGTGGATCTTAGCGTAACTGAGTTTGCATTTGTCTAGGTGTTTATGTGATCAGTGGATCTCAGCCTAACTGAATTTGCACGGGTATGCCTAAGATTAATCTGTGCGTGTGACTTGGACTCGTCATGGGAGCTCCTGGTGGTTAACTCCTTGGTTTCTGTTTCATTTATGGGGTACGCGTAGCAACTTTCCACCCAGCTACATTAGCCAGTGACTGATTCAAAACCGCAGATTACCGCTGCATTGGAATGCCTGCCGTGCCAGCTTTTCAGAAGCACTAGCTAGCTTTAGGTTCGACCCAGGGTGGGTGAAATGAGCTGTCTAGAAAGCTGCTACACGTAGCCCCCCAAAAAGAAACAGTGCCCTTGGTTTCTGTGGGTGTAGCACGGGGGGACGAACTGTATTCAGCTTTTATTTTTTTGCAATATGATTTGCCATACGACCACACAGTTCTTGCTCATTCAGAAGGGAGCTGCTCTGCAATTGGTCCCCAGTGCTATTGGTCCCCAATAATGCATATCCAGCTCAGCTAAGATAAAAAAAATGCCTGTATTCATAGCTGCCGTGCGCGACTGGGAATTCGAAGTACTAGCCCACTCAGAAGGGATCTCCTCTATCTGCAGATGGTCCTCAGAAGTTCGGGGCAGCGAAGTCGATCTGGGCTGTCGCGGCAGGAGGCATCGACGGCGTACAATATTAGGTGAGCGCTCAACTTCCGCTAGAGCGAAATCATTGCTCGGCAGGTAGTGTTCAAGGAGCGCAGGAGCGGAAAATGAAATTGAATATTTGTAGTGGAGACTGGTACCCGCAGGGGGGGGGGGATGCCCAGTGGCGTGGCTAAGGAAATATCGTCTGAGCAAATGGTATTTTTTAACGCTTTGCAGCAAGAGGCCATGGCCTTTCTTATGCCCACTACTGCGCTGTTTGAATATGTTCGTTTGTATGTTTCGAATTTGGATCGGAATCCAAATCGGGTGGTCCCAGCCACGCACTACATACAGGTTGTCGGTTTTGGGGCACCTTCTATGCGATAGTAGCTTTAAGTATATATATCATCAGGTGGTGTGATGAACCCCTTTGGCTCACGAATCGATGTATTGAGTCGACGTCAGAAATCGACGTCAAAATCGACGTTTGTTACAAAATTTAACAAAAACCAGTATTTTTAGTAAATATAATCATAGACAAATGCAGAAAATAGAAATAATAAATTAAAAAAGCTGAAACAGCTAAATCAATGTACAGATAAAATGGAATTCTAAATGAAGCAGCGACTTTTAAGCGGCTTCTTCATCCAGCCTCTGCCAGAATAACCTAGAAAATCTACTCAAGTTCCCGTAGCAAATAACTAAATAATGCACTACGACCAGCGGCTCCTAAGCGGCATCATCAGCCAGCTCTACTCGGAAAATCTAGAAATCTACTCATGTTCGCAGCCCAAAATAACTTAATAATCCACTACGACAGCAGCTTCTAAGCAGCTGTTCTTCATCTAGCTCTGCCCGGAAAATCTAGAATCTACTCAAGCTCGTGGCAAATAACTAAATAATCCACTAAAGAGCAGCAGCTTTCTAAGGCGGCTTCTTCAGCCAGCTCTGCCCGGAAAATCCTATCGTCTTTGTAGCAAATAATCCACTACGAGCAATAGCTTATAAGCCGTTATATCCCTGGGCTGAGCTGGCTCCCCCACGGCAGCTCCTGGAACTCCAAGTGCCTTGCGCTTCCGTCCCCTGGGCTGACCTGGCTCCTAACCGGCAAGCTCCTGGGCGGGCTCGCACGCGCTTGCGCTTCCGTCACTTCGGCTCAGGCGCAACCTCATCGCTACATTCAAAGTCGTAGCTTCGGCTGACGCTGCTCCTTCTTCCGACGTACCCCTACTGCAGCTTCAACTACACGCAAGAAAGAGAAGAATGAGAAAGAGAAAGTGGTACGAGAAACCAAAAGTGTTTGGAACGAACTTAATGGAAAGTAGGGGGGGGAAAACGATTCGGTCAACAGCGAAAGAACCAGTTTTCAAACTGCTCCATTCAGATATCGCTTAATTACAATAGCGAATTGCATGTTCTCACCTAATTGATACTTAGATAATTAGACGCTCGTACACCCGGTTAGGTTCCGCTCAGCTTTCGACAACGAGAAAGATTCAGCTGTATACCCGTCATCGATAAAAAAAGAATTCTCATACTAAACTCCTTAACCTGGGACATAGTACTATTCTCCTCCTGGTCGGAAGCATCAGCTTAATGAATATTGAGCGAAAATCAATTGCCGTAAATCGGATGGGAAGAAATTGAAGATTCGCGCCGACACCATCAATATGACGTCGACCAACGAACTCCGAGACCCGCGAAGTTCCGACATCCGAAGACTCTAGAGAAGCAGTACAGGCACCACCTGCAGCTTGCGAATTTTATCACGTGCACGAGCACACACGACGAGCGTGCAACAAGGCGTGCAACGTCGCGTCGAACCGTCGGCGTCGAATCCCAAAAACCCTTAACCTGGGATAGTAGGAGCGGACCGAAGCCAGTTAGGAGTGAAACCCTTCTTTGTAGCCTGTAGATTCGCCAGGATTATGAACGCCGGTCCGCGAATTTCCGGTAAACAAGCCAGTAGCAAACAGAACCAACCAAAGGTTACTTCCTCATAATCTTGCTTCCAGGGCTCTTCTTCCACGCTTCTAAGCGGGTCCCTCTCGATATCGAGGCTCTCCCATCTCTTGATGGGCCTTGCGCGCTGGCGTGATATATAGGGTGAACCGTTGAGTATCAAGGGCCCTCAAGGACCCGAGCTCTTCGGTAAAATCGAATCCCTATCGGCCTCAAGGTCGGCGACAGAAATTCAGGAAACCAAGGGACTCTCAAGGCGTGCAGGCACCTCGGCCCGTCTTGGGTTGAGACCTTCCACCTGTCAACGTCATCTGCTATCAAACGAGACATCTCGACTGATAAACGTGAGTTAAGTGTACGCGTCGGTGAAAAGTGCTTGAAATCCCTGCTTCGATTCGATTGCTTCGAAAACCAATCCTTTATTTGACAAAGAAAGGTCGATCAAAAACATGCCGGTACAAGCCTTGCTGGCTGGCCTCCGTCTTCGGCAGGGACCATAAACAATCAAAAGTATTTATCATCATTATAGCGAAGGTTTGTAGGCATTATATGATGTTTGTAGTAGGGTGCAGCATTTACCGCGGCTGAAGGCCGACCGCCTACGCTTTAAATATGCCGGATTATACCTAACAGTTTGCTGAGGAACAAAGAATTCCAATCGCACCACACTGCAATTGAAGAAGGAAGGCAGACTCTAGTGATATCGGGACTTGCTGGATAAGGTACGATGTGATTCGATTGGGTCTATTTTGCATGAGAGTTCATAACTTTAGGGATGCAAGGCGTTCAGACCCCCTTTTTCGCCTCATTGTGTTGCAAGTACCCTGCCATGGATTTGTTAGAACAACTTTTCGTCCACGTTCACGGGCACCGCTCGTCATTTGTGGCCCCATTCCTTTGGACCCGTTTTCCAGATATTTTTGCCCCTGTAGACCTCAATCTCTTCTATTCGCCTTTGCCAGAAGGGCAATGAGATAAATTCCGCATCATCTTGTAAATGCCAATCTTCTTCCATCCTCTATGTCAAGGCCGCCTCTAAACTCAATCTACTGCAGTCATTTTTTTTATCGCATCTTCTGATCTACCAATTCCTTTCAAGCCACTTAAACTCAACCTTTCCTTCTGCCTTTTTTGAATGTCCCTCCGCAAGGCCCTTTTTGACGCGGTAGGCCTCAGTGCTGATGATGAGCTGAAGTTCAGCCTCAATCACTGCTCTGGCCAAAAGCCTAGATCCATCAACAGGAACAAGCTCAAGGCCCCAAGGAATACGCCCCAAGAGCCGTAAGCAGAAGGGCTTACGTCTCAATTCACCTTAAAAGTTCGAGCCCATGATGCCCCTCCATCATGTCCTCCTACCCCAGCAGACCAAACCATACGCCCCAGCAGACGTGACCCCAATATGCCAGCAGCCTCAATAATACCCTATACCAGGACCCCCAGTCTATCGCACCAACTATCCTCTTTGGCACACAATATCTCCTAGTGGCATCTTGCATATACTCCCGCTCCGCCCCAGCCGTATGGTGTATCCCCCATGCTCTGGCCGCATCGTTCCATCGATCTTGCGGACCTCGCTGGAAAATGCTTGTACGAAACCGCTTTCTTTGAACCTAATAAATAAATAAATAAGTTAAATAATAAATAAATAAATAAAAAATAAAAATAAATAAATAAAATAAGTAGGTTTTAAAAAATAAATAAAATTAAATAATTTAAAATAAATAAATTTTAAATAAAAATTAAGTAAAATAAAAAGAAAGAAAAGAAAAGACTAACACTTAAGAAAAGACTTAAGAAAAAGAAGAAAGAGATAAGAAAGAAAGAAAAGGAAAGAAAGAAAAGATAAAGAAACAGAAAGAAAGAAATAAATAAATACGTAGTACGCCTTGTTACAAGGCGTGAGGTTAGTTTGCCTGCATTGGGGCCAACCACAAAAAACGGATTGAACGAAGTTTACTACTTGATTGATTCTGTATGCTATCAGCTAGGGTAGCCCCAATACCGTAACTACTCCGTGAATATCACCACACATTTCCCAGTGCACATTAGTGCTCACCCCCACGCATCGGCAATTGGATTAGAAAATACATGAATTGCTTTACATGAGGATGATAGATGTCGGAAATCTACATAGTTAGAGATATGTCGAGCACTATATTCCTGCGATATTAATACGCATATCGCGCGATATCGTGCGATACTTGTGAACTGACAACTGTACAATATTTCCAGGTTTAATCCTGCTTATCGTACGATATATATAATATGTGGCGAATTGATATCGTACTGATATCGTGATCTGTCATTCCCAAGTACTAGTAACTGCCATAGTCAAGGTCATGTGGTCCAGGTTACAAAGGCTTCAGTACGATTCCTTGCCAGAAATAACATATTCTAATCCAAGATTAGTCCAAGTATATTATGTATATTCCATGATTTAGCCTATTGGCTATCCCTAGAATGTAACACTGGAAGAGCGAGCATAGGCCTTCATAATCAGCGTTTGGCATGAGAGAAGCTGAAATTGGTTGATTGCTAAATTCGAAAGGATCCTAGATCACCACTCCCTATCCAATTCCGAGTCCATCACATGTATTGATGCAAGGACTGGTCGGGCCCCCACCCCACCCCAGTTTCTTTGGTCCTAACATAAATCAATCCATTGAATTCGTTCACCAGATTTTCGTCGGGGTGCGAAATCCTTCAAGTTCCTAAAAAATCTTCAGCAGTCTAGGAAAAGCTGATAACGTCAGCTTCACCGGTGCATTAGGCTTGTGTAGGTTTGGCTGAGTTAGCCAGCAGGAGCTGCCTAGAAGCTCGGCTCGTAAGCCGAAATTTAAAAACAGACAATTTAGCATTCATTAAACAACGGAAACAATCAAGCTTCTTGATTGCCTTCCGTCGGGCTCTCAGGATTCAGGATCAGGGTTGGTTGTCGGGCATCTACAAAATCGGCAACATACAGAGCCTATAAGTGTGAGATCCCGAGTACGAGTGAATTGAATTTTGAAATGGCATTAAAAAACAAAAAAAACTGCCTGTGGGTTGAGGATTCATGCCACAATGTTGCTTAAGCATTTTGAAGGCTGATGCTTTTCATTGAACTGCAAGGAGATACAAAACATCAACTGGATTATAGGACCTCAAAAAAACTGTGCCCCCCCCCCCCCCCCACCCCCCCCCCCCCCCCCCAGACACACCAATACCACCACCACACTCACCAACCAACCATATTAAGCCACTTGCCAAACCAACCAAACCAACCAACCCAGGAAACCAACAACCCACCAACGTGAGGAAAAAACCCAAACCAACCAGGAAACCAACCAACCAACCAACCAACTCAGGAGCGGAAAACCAACCCAGAAAACAACCAACGAACCCAGGAAGGAATAAGGCTGGTATGTAATTATGTACTCACTGTTGTATGTAATGTGTAAGTAATATCTGCTGTATTATAATGCATAAGCGCTGTATGGTAATGTAAATGAAGGAATGTATAAGGCTGTATGTTAAGGTAATGTAAAGGTAATGTATAAGGCTTATGAATGTTAATGCAATTAATGTATAAGGCTGTTATATAATGTAATGTAACGTAATGTATAAGGCTGTATGTAATGTAAGAGTGATATGTATACGGCTGTATGTAATGTAAGTGTAAGGTAATGTATAAGGCTGTAATGTAATGTATGAAGGTTAATGTATACGGCTGTTATGTAATGTAATGTAAGGTAATGTATAAGCTGTAAGTAATGTAATGCAAAGGTAATGTTATAAGC
>JAJSRW010002121.1:0-56680 GCA_022414725.1 Microglena sp. YARC | reverse complement strand
ATTCAAAAAGTACTCAGACGTTTCCATCTTTGCGAGTAAGCACAGTGCCCAATGAGGCGTTGATGTCGTGGTTTCTGCGATACGTTGTCTTAATGTTGCAGAGAGGTTCCGATGAGTGCACGATCGAATGGCATCGCCTCGATCGCTGGGCTCGCGGCGACATATGGGACCAACGATCAGAAACATAATCCCCGATGTACAGCCACATACAATAAACACGCGAAGGCAAACGAGTTGCGCAGCATGGGGACAACCACTGTGCGGTTTAAGTTGTACATCAGAGCGAACTTGTGGAGGTGTTCCCACGAGAGTCCGATGTCATTCTGTATGCATATGGAGCAGGAAGCAGGTCTCGTCGGTTGATGTTACATAGCCGTGGCATTTTGGCCCTTCCTAACCACTCCCGAATCGAGAGGGTAACACGTTTTCGAGCCCCGCAGGACTCATCCGATTCCGTGTTGGGATGAAACGGAATAATACGCAGAGCATTGTCTATGCGCTTTCTCCGGATCCGCAAATCTCTGCCAGACATTATACGCATATTTAGAGCGTGTTTCCTTGAACAACTGTGGGGAAGTAGTAACTGCTACTCCAGGTGATTAGGATGGGAACCTACAAGTCACGTTTGAGAATGTTCGCGAACTGGAAACGTCGAACGATCTGCCAACACGAAGCGTACCTCGGTTCCGGACGAACAAACCAGTGGGCTTCTGTGTGAGGACGGCTATGGGGGTGGACATGACCATTGCTTTGATGAGGTGTTTGTTCACTATGTACGGAGTATAGCTCAAAACACCTGTAAGTGGCCACCGTTCAGTTGAGACTACTTGTGTCGGCAGGTGAACGGTAACCAGCTGGAAGCGCGTCCAATAGCCGACAGTACATATGGAGCAATTTGTTATCCGTCTCGTTCAATGACAGCGTGCAATCTTCACTTGCATTCGGTGTCAATGTTCAATCGGGCGATCTGGAGTCGTACAACAGGAGTTTAGAGTACTATGATCAAGGATTTGAGCGATTTGATACGGGGAGATGTGCACAACATTCGTAAAACGTGGGTTCGTAGCGCGACACAACGTGAACGATAAGTGGTCACGAAAAGCTCTCGGCATAGCGCTCCACTGAGATACCATTGTGTTTGCCGGAATCACAATAACAGAAGTCCGTACATTAGGCAATAACGTTGGGTAGTCCACACGATCGAGACGGTTTCGCACGCAAAGGATATGTAATAACCATATCGCCCTCTGAAGGAAGGGGGCGGGTAACAATGGGTTTCAGAATAACACATGCTGAGATAATCAACGCACCTTACCGGACCCCCCGGAGACTACGCTGATCCACACCCACCCCTAGGAGCAACAAGACCTTCGGTGGTTGAAGGCTACAAGGAATATCGAAAGACGCTGCATCAGCGATGGCCTACCGTCATCAACACGGACGCCTGTTGATCATTAATTCTCATGTTTTCTGAATACCAAACCAGTTCATCCCTGTAAGCTGAATGCAGGTTCTCTTTCCCAATCGACATGCCTGGCGGCGAATCGACGCCACTCGTTTTGGTGGGCGGGAAACAGACGCGTACCTCCACCATTTCGTCGGCTGCGGGGGCTATTCGTTCGGGTGAAGGAGCGATAACATGGAAGAGGGTAAGAGCTTATCAACGCGGATATTCTTTTATCAGAAGCCGGGTACATTAGTAAATAATGATGCCTGATCCTTTTACAGCTCTTTGGACCGATTGTTCCGAACTACAATCGGTGGACAGTTAAATAAAAAAGAACGTTACACTGCAGGTGTAGCGACATATCTTCCATTGGTCTGTCGATGTACACACAGTTCATGAAATTTGGGTGAACGAATGTTTTAGGTGAAGAAATGGCAGTAGCAATTATTACTGAACCCCATCTCTCGTTCTACGAAAGAAACAAATACGCCACAAGTACAAGTCCTGTCGCTTATGACAGAGTCGTGGTGACCACAGTGTGATCGTGGCGTGCTGCACTCCACGCCCAGATACGGCACCCGGTATGAAGGGGCAACGCTTCACGGCAGGATCAAGCTTTCTCAGTGGTTCGCTATCCTGTACAATGGACCTTGCTGGCTCATGTGCGTTCTCAAAGGGTGTGGGTATCCAAGGACCTCGAAACTGTGCATGCAACTATACGTTGTTACGGTCGGTTATGGGCAAGATCGCTAAACTGAACAAACAGGATCAGTAGTAATTGAATGGTGGAGAAAGCATCCGCATGGCAAGTCTCCCTGAAACGGGTAAAGAGGCACACTAACAAGGTTATCTCCGGTGACCACACAAAATGCACGAGCGAGCAGAGCACTGATACAGTGACGTCGATAGCCGATCGCAGGAGTCCTATATACATTGCATTCGGTAACAGTGAGAAGATAACGGAGCCACATGGAGAAACAACAAAACAAACATAACGGCCGCCAGATACGCCACGATAATGGTACAAACAAAGAATCCATCCCATTTCCTAAATATAAACAAGAGGGTGGCACTCATGCAGACGTTTGAATATTTCGGCCCCGGTACACTTCACCCACACTCTACTTTAGGCGGTGCGGGGCACCTGATGTTGTGGTCAAGCTCGCATCAAGACGAAAGGGGGATAGGATCCGAGGTCGATGTACAGTGCACGATAGGCGGATATTTTTCCGTGATCCTATTTGTCAGGTGCGAGTTCTATGAGAACTAACAGGACGGGCGCAATGAGATATCAAGGCGTCGGAAATGGAGACAACAATGTGGGGGACGACACTGGTAGAACAGTTTCCACCCCCCCCGCAATCACCACAGCCGGAGAGGATTCCTAGATATGCACTCTCCAAGAGCATTCGGTTCATCTTCCGACATCGAGACCGTGCGTGAGAAGGTGCAGCGCGGTACGCTGAGCCGTCACACATATATGGGGTTCGCGGCATTTGGCGAAGGTGAGTTCAAGAGACGAGTCCTATTCGAGTGCGGACTCTAAAGTGTGGCAGCCTTCCGCAATCGATTTCCTTCTCGCACGACTCCCGACAGTGCTGGTGTATTTCGCGATCAACGAATCCGTGCGTAAAGGCACCATGTGGTACGCGGCTTTCTATAAAGGGCATACAAACAGGTAATCTAGTAAATGTTTGGTAAAAAAAAATAGTTTCGGTCAACCAATCATAATTTTTGGGCTGCTGACTGAGGCTAAGTACCATCAGAGACGAGGGAAAGTTCGATGCACTGTCCGGGACAATCATGGATGTCAGCAAGAGTTGGAACAATCTCATAATCACCTTACGCGGAAAAAAATGGTCACGGGCACAAACTCTTCGATGGATGAGTTTCCTAGAGCTGTATGAAAAAATCATCACCGACGAAAAATACTAAATCGGAAACAAGAACAACTTCTACAAGACCATGAAAAAAATCACAGTTCAGGGGGGGGATTGGAAATCCGAACCATGCCTCACTGCTCCTACCGTCCCTCAATTATATTTTCCATGGTTATCAGACCACCGTGGTCAACAACGTGTACGAATCCTTCAATATCAACCATTTTATCCACCCCGTGTCAAACAACCCATGTACGACTCCTCATATAAACATGTATCCATCCCCGTGGTCAAAACGCGCTGTACGACTCCTCCATATCAACCCATGTTATACCACCTTGCCCCGTGTCAACACACCGTGTACGACTCCTCCATATCAACATGTTAACAACCCGTGTCAACAACCGTGTACGACTGCCTCCAATCAACAAATGTTTATCCACCCCTCCACTGATTGGTCCCCAGGATCAATATGTCCTCACTCCTCCACTATTTGTCCCGAGCAATATTGGGACGAAGTGGTGGCAGCATTAGCATTCCCTAATGTATTGGATTTGTACAATCTCCGCAATGCTCTTTCACAACATGCCTCACTCCTCCACTCTTTTGTCCCTGGCATATGGGAGCGAATGTTGGTGACAGCATTAGCTTCCTGTTTCTGTACAATCCGGTGCAATTTAATGCAGCCAACATTATCCTCTCTATCCTCACTGCTTGTCCCAGGAGCAATATTTAACGAAGTGGTGCAGCAAGTCTCTTCCCTAATGATATTGATTCTGTACAATTCGTCGCAATCTCCTTTTTACAACATTCGCTCACCCCCACTACTTGTTTCCCTTGAGCAATATTGGGACGAAGTTGGTGGCATGCAATTAGCCATTCCGCTAATGATATTGATTCCTGTACAGATCTCGCAATCTCTTTCACAACATGTTTCCCTCACTTACCTCACTACTTGTTCTGAACGCAATTTATTCGGGACGGAAGTGGTGCAGCAATTAAGCTTCCCTGTTTCTTGTACAACCGGTGCAAATTTACTGCACTATTCTCACTCCTGCGGTTCCTCACTGCTTTGTCTCCGAGGCAAATAATTTTGAACGAAAGTGGTTGGCAGCAGAAGTTTATCCCTAATGGACTGATGTCTGTACAATCTCCCGCATCTCTTTCACAACATGTCCTCACTCCTTTCCAACTACTTGTTCGCTCAGGAGCATGTGTGGGACGAGTGGTGGCAGCATTAGCATTCCTTGTTTCCTGTAGCTAACTGGTTGCAATTTAATTGGCACAGACCATATTCTCAACTCCTCCACCTGCTTGTCCCGAGCAATATTTGAACGAAGTGGTTGGCAAGCAGAAGTATTATCCTTAATGAATATGATTCTGTACAATCTCCGCAATCTCCTTTTCAACAACATGTCCTCCACTGTCCCTCATAGAGCTACTTGTTCGCAGAGCAAATATTTGGGACGAAGTGGTGGCACAATTAAGCATTCCCCCTGTTTTCTGGTACAACCGGTGCAATTTTAATGCAGCACATATTCGTCACTCCTCAACACACTGTTTGTCCCCAGAGCAATTATTGGGACGCAAGTGGGTGGGGCAGGCATTACAGCATTCCCTAATGATATTTGGATTTGGTTCAAGCAGCCGCAATCTCTTTACAACATGTCCCCTCACTCCTCCACTACTTGTTCCTGAGCAATATGGGGACGAAGTGGTGGCAGTCATTAGCAATATTCCCTGTTTCTGTACAAAACCCGGTGCAATTTATGCAAACAGACATATTCTCACTCCTCCCACCTGCTTTGTCGCCGAGCAATCTTGGGAACGAAGTGGTGGCAGCATTAGCATTCCCTCAACAACAACGTTTTGCGCCACCGCTTCTCTCACCAGAGTTTGCCATATGATTCATATACTGCGGCCTCTGCTCTTCACAGATACGCCGTCTATTCCTCTGCCACCGCTCTATGTCCCCGATATATCATCTATTCTTCTGGCCACTCTACTCTCAACCGATATATCAACCTATTCCTTGCCAGTACCATGCTACTATGCGGCCCGATAATAATCATCTATTTCCTCTGCCCTCTGCTCTCACCGCAATATCATTATTCCTTCTCTGCCACCTCTGCTCTCGCCCGATATAGTATATATTCCTCTGCCACCGCTCTATCGCCGATATCATATAAAAGAAATTCGTTATTCCCTGGATCCATGGATTCCTCACGGTTTTTGATCCCCGGGGGCGTCAATTCAAGCATTCAAACAGTTTGTCATCCGGGTGAATGCAGGTAAATATATCACATGCTTCCGGTGCAGCACCCCAACACATCGACAAGCAACCAGAAACAACAACAGAAACAAACAGAAAACCCCTCGATCCACTCCAATCGTAATAATGAATTTGATCCACATCCGTGCAGGAGACTCCTATCGTGGACGTTCGGCATTCATTATCGCGTCATCATTGCAATTATGCAAGCTTAATGCTAGCCGATGCGAATCTAGCTGAGGGGTCGGGGGGTGAGGAAAGTAGTGTCTTGAGGATTCCTGCGCGAGTAGGAACTTGCATGTGTGCGTATATTCAGAGAGAGATTTGACGCCTCTGATGGAAAGGTCAGAGAGAGATATGATAACTGGCGACTGCTGTGCTCTGGACTTTGCCGACCGATTTCGGTGGTCCCGCACGCGGACAAGTGCATTTCACATAACGTACGTAGCGTGCAATCGATATCAAGGTAGCAACTGATCTGCATTCTTAATAGGGATGTCCGTATGTAGTCGTCGTAAAATAATTTGATTGATAATAGCATAATTGTATTGTATTAAATTCAATGTCAGCATCAAACGAGCAGACAACATCAACACAAGCTCCGGATTAGTTCGTAAAGACCCACACCGCCCAGAAGAAACCTCCTCGGCCTCCATCACTACCGGAAAACCACTCTGATGGCCACGCCTGCATCCTCTAATTACACAACATGGGCGAAGGGTTATCCACGCGTTCGGGGACCTTGCTTTCTTCTATATGGGCGATGGTCGCCTTCTACATGCTGGGCTAAGTAACTTCAATGGGTGAAATATTGGGGTGCAACATTCAGAAGATCATGCGGACAAGTGCGATGGGGCTAAACATGTGTGGGCAATCGTTCTCTTCTCTATTGACACTTATTACATTTTGCAGACGATTCAAACAATAACTCGCTCATATCAAAGTTTATAATTACATTAACATAGCTATTGTGGTTCTTCATAACGACCAAGTGCCGCCGACCACCCATTAAAATGTTTTCATGTTGTGCTGTATCATTCTCCTAATGACTACACAGTGATTTTTTTTGCGGGGGGGAAGAACTCTATACACGTACCGCTGAGTACGTGGACACGGGAGTTGACCTCGGACATATCACAGACAATCCTGTCCATGATTGCGCTGACACTCAGTATAGCAGGTTTCTTCATTTACGCGATTGAAAAAGTGGCCGCAAGCACAGATCATCCCTTTTCGTTGTACACGCTCCATTACCGACACAATGAATTGTGAAGACCGCTCAATAATCAAGGGCGCTTTCGATAAGAGACAATCGTGTCAAGCAGACCCCATAAGCTTTGAACGAATCTTTAAACGTCACATTGCATCCTCCCTCTCGATAAACATCTCGACGAGACCCTCCATAATGTCGCACTCTTGCTTTCCAAGCGAGTCCTCATTGCGAGAATTCTTGCTTGCGAATTTAGCCGCAAATCCCGCGATGAGTTCTATAGCCACCTCCGCTCGAGAGGTGATGGCGCCGACCAGGTATGTTGGACTCGAAGATGCCGACAATCTCAGAGAGGTATGCGCGACGAGACGTAGAGACAAGGTTTAGACCAATTAGGTTCATGGATAGTCAAATTGCGACCCAACAGAGACGTGGATGCGCTTTGTCGTGTCGCAGAAAAGGCGTCGTACTGGTCTACGCTCGGGCAGTTCGTAACTCCTCTTCGTGGAAGGATGCAATGGGAATCCGAAACAAAATGAATCGAGCACAGACCTCAAATAATGAGCCGTTTCGAGAGACGAGAAACTGGAATAGATTCGAGTACATGTGAATGAACCCGTGATCTTGGTAGCATTTCGCAAGGATAGCATTTGCTAACACTAAGGATATAGTCGTCCCACATGCGATGAGTCGTCCCACACGCGATGAGTCGTCTTTGCACAACGCGATGAGTCGTCCATATGCGAATGAGTCGTCCACACACGCGATGAGTCGTCCACACGCGATGAGTCGGCGTCATTTACTTGAGATGAATCGATTGCGTCTCTTCAACACACAGATTCCAATTTTTAGTCGACACTTTATCGAAGTTCGTTTCTGTCAGCTTGTTCAACAAAAGACATCAGGGACTTGGAGAATAATGTCGATGATGAGTTCGAGCTAGTTCACCGCCGAAAAGAGGAACGCGATGATGCCGAATAGAATTTGGTGGCACGCCTGTGAGGAGGATGCCCAACGAATACTGTCAATGCCGGTTATTGTGTACCAAACATACCTGGATGACCCTCCTCGCTCTACCACGGACCCCCCCGCCCCACAGGAACCGACAAACGCACACCATATCCATGACTGGGTCCAAGATTGTGTCAAGGCTGTCTCCGTGACTGGTTTCTATTTGCATACCCGTGTCCGTTTTGCTGCATGTAGGGTGTGGCTACAACTGCTCCGTCTTGACAATTGCTACCTTGGCGAGTTGCGATGCATATCGTTCGCGTATGGTGGCGATGAGAGTGATATATCCTTTGTGTGTCCCTCAGACGGACGAATTGAATCGGTTTGTGACGACGGTAAATACATCCGGGAAGGAGATGCCGTCGTCGACGTGCAAGACATCGCCGTCTTGTACAAAAGAGCAATTCACTCGCCGTCAATTACAAATAGCAAATTCACTCTTCAAATAATTACGGCTATTAAATAATTTAATGGATTCACGGATAGAGGGTTCTCTCCTGAAGAAGCAGAAGACACATTTTATACTCCGTTTTGAGACTTTCTTACTTACCCGTGTCATCACCTTAAAGAATATGACAATGTTAAAAGACGAGGCTTTGCGATAGCCGGAATTACCAACATCGCAGTGACGACGAGCGTCGCTGTGATGTACGGCATTAGCTGCTCGCGAAACGCTTTGCAGTGCAGGAAGAATGAGCACATCCCTTAATTTTGTTGGCTATAGCTAGCGAGAGTGAGCAGAGCCTCTTCTGAGGCGAGACAGTTTCAAAATCTGAGTCGAAATGTTGCGCATAACCCCGTTTTATAAGCCGTCTTGTACAACCCACCGCCCCCCCCCCCCGCCTGCTGCACAACTCGAATTGTTATTTGTATTTGAATTATAATTGTTATTTGTATTTGTTTTTGAATTATAATTGTTATTTGTATTCGAATTATAATTGTTATTTGTATTCGGATTATAATTGTTGTTATTCAGAATGTGCGAATTGATGTTCCCATGGATTGGGTCGTTATTGTGTATTGATGTTTCTTCTACATGCGACGGTTTAGTGTGAGGCGTTATTACAGCGTGTGTTGTTATTACTTGTGAAGACATAGCGGCATGATGATACTTAAACAGGACAAAATCAGTTTAAACCTAACGCGAGTTTACATTGTATTTTTGGATCAGTTACATTGGTTTCTTCGGCACGATGAAGAATAAAACCACACCAACTGCAATTGCAACTTCGAAAGAAGGATTTTTGCGTCGCGATCTTTTGGGTTGCGCTGAAACACACAATTGCATCTATCGCAAAAGACTCTAGCAATCCGAGTAGTGGTGCAGATATCGGAGAGAGTGGGGAGTACGCGTGCTCTCTAGTAGCGGAACTCGTGACATGAGGAGGACCGCTAGAGGTCGCAGCCACAATTCTAGATGTTTATGCAGAGGCAAAGATTGTGAACGGCAACAAGTGGACCGCCAGTGCTATTGACGATGTCGTCACTGACCTCAACGTGTTCTGTTCGGGCTCACACACAACGCAAGGCAGCACCGATCCTATATTCATGGTGATCGTTCGTCTTCTCTGTAGACTGACTATGCTCGTGTGTCATGCTGCCAAAACTGGCGTATCGTCATCAGAGAGACGCGAACACATCTTATTGGGAGGATTCGTTCTACCATCGGACGTTAGTATCGGAGAAGATGGAATGGTGCAGTTGGACCCACTCTCCGTAATGTGCAGCAACACACCACCACAACCTTCATGTCTACGATCAGTGGTTGTAAAAACGCAAAACACGTATGGAGACGGGGGCAAACGAAGAGGCAAGGGCTCTTATAATGCTCGTGATGTCGCGGAATGGACGAACTGTCAAGCAGTACAACGCCATGCACTCCGCGTTGCTGAGGAGGGGCTGTGGTACACATACAACACAAGAACAAACAAGCTTAGGAGAGGATATTCCTGAAGATTCGTGTGTGTCGTGGCGTCCATTGGTATTTGGCGTGGATCCTACCTACTCCACTACACCACATCTTGTTGGTGCGAAGAAGACTGCGAGACTCTCATGCCGTTCGGACGATGCGGCCTGGGATCTCTGGAGAACCATCCATATGCACGTCTCTGACCTGGAAATGGAAGAGGCACAGGATTTCGTGACGCGATTGGCCAGCCTCTACTCCTTCTGATGGACGGCTGCGCGACGCCACATCCGCGTCAATCTGATGCTCTACGCTTGCAAGATCGCGATGCGCGGACACGTGCGTTGCGAGCCTCCAGATGACGAGTTCTTAGAACTCATCGACGTGGTAGAGGCGCGAGTAATCCCACATAGTAAACTGTATCGATGAATGCGGTCACCGAAGATTCCATCAAAGAATTAAATGAATTGGATGATGTCAGGATTCTACGCGGTACCTGAATGTCGTAGCAGAAACGCATACAGCTACACTCAACGGTAAGGCGTCCCACAATTTGTGTATCTCCCTCAACAACATCTTTAAATTGGCATCACACAAAAACCGTTACCATTTATTTTTGCTTGTAAAAAATGTAAAAAAGGTCAATAAGAAAAAATATCAATGTCTCTCCAACAAGCACCACATACAATGCCACCAATCATGCCAGCACGCGTTATCTATGCGTCAGTCTTCTTCATGTTGGCCATGATACTCATAATTATAGTGAAACCACTACCACTATTTGACGTATACGGATCTATTACGCCATTTGGTCCTTCTCCGTCAGGTCTTTCGCATAACAATCAAGCCGCAACACCGCTTTCTCTAGGCATTGTAACCGCGGCGGTGGCGATAGGGAGCATGTTCATGTTCACGCTCATCGACCTCGTGTTCTCGTGACTCCCGGAAACCTGATTCTCTGAGATCTCAATATTAACAACATAACGGAAATGGCGACACCAACGCCGGTCAAGAAAGCAAATATGGCCAACCAATGGTTGTTGTTGTTGTAGTAATCATTGTTTCCGCCTGAACGACGGCGTTGGTTCGGAGGACATGAGTTAGCGCCCGCATGAATGAGATGGTGACGCATCTCAGCAGAATTCTGAATGGGTTTACTGGTGTCTCGGTTCACAAGGTTGTGCAGCGCGACCGTCCAATCAAACAAATCATCAGGGGAAGAGAACCTTTTTTCGTCACTCCATGCACCTCGGAGCTCTACAAGATGCCTGTGGTAGTTCTCTCTGCACACGTGGCACGGGATCAAGTGTTTCAATATCTGGTCGAAGAACGTTTTGTAGACCCGTCTCTCCTCAGGCGTGGGGTTCGCTGGGTACCCCAGGGCAACGTAGTGTATAGATTTCCATAATGGGGGGCCCCATATGCTTGGAGGAATGTTGTGTTGCCCATGTTTGTCGTCAATGTCTTCACCACGAATGCCTGACATTGAATAGTTTTCTTAAATAATATTCATTTTATTATTGAAAACAAGTGTACAACCAGAGTAAATACACTTACACTCTACGTAAAGAATAGACAATGGACAAATCTAGCGTGATTATACTATCCCTTTTCAAATTGTTGCATCTCATGATCATAAAATATCTGTGTACATCGCGGAGAGGATATTCCAAATGCAGTTCGTCAAAAAAATGTACCTAGACGACGCGCTCATCGAGTCAAACAAAACCCCCCAGACATGCAATACCTCGTGATCATTGCGGTCGTTATCAATGTCGTGTTGACAAGTTGCTTTATCATTCTCCTCGTTGTCTTCTCCAACTACGTTACCAGTATCGAGAAAACCGGAACCTTTGTGAACGTGTTCAGCACGACGCTCGTGAAGCTGATCGTATACGATTATGCCCTATCCGTCCTTATATCAGCAACTGTCGGTATCATGGTAGCGTCGTCTTTGCAGAGAAACATAAGTCTCCGCTACCGGGACGTGGGCATCCGGGGGATACGGGCCTTCGCGGACATGTTATTGTTCATTTTCATGATCGTCTCTGCAGTCCCGTACTACCGCATGCTCTTCCAAGCTGTGCTCTCCAATCATTTCATGGGCGTGCAGGTCTGAAGAATCAATGCGCTCAGGATGTTGACGGTTGTGTGTTTAATAATAAAAACAATTTCAACAAATCCTTGTTCGTCTCAAAAAGTTTGCTTACAAATTCACGTCGTTTCGATTCACACCAAAGTATTACATCTGCAACAATGTTTTAGTTGATAATCGTAAATTGTGAGTACTTTTGAAAAATGCAACAACGCCTCTTGCGGTTGGTTGTGCATTGAGTTGACATTTATTTCAATCTGTGTTTATCTACTACACTGTCATGTGGCTTACATTCGCAAGTATACAGTATGATTTGAATGATATCCCCTGAAACCAGATACAGGTCCGGGGTCTCAAGACAACAGATTGGGGCGTACGCCAGATTCTACATGGGTGCCGCGCCAATCGGGTTTGGTGATTGGAAAGGTCTGGGGGCGACACCAATTTCTAGGCGGACTTGTGGACCTCTCCAAGCTATTCGTTTCTAGCTTCGTAGCCGCGAAAACGTCATGGAGGACGTCGATGAGTTCAGAACATCTCAACGATGAAGCTGCTGTGAGTCTCGTAAGCAAGACGGTCATGTACCGGCGCGTCAACGATGTTTAAAACTCGAGGGTATCGACCCTAGAAGTCTCTGAGCACGGAACTTCCAAATTGCATCGCTTTCCCGGAACGTATTAGAGACACTCTCTTGACGTGTACTCTTTGTACATGGGGACGCCAATGCTTCTCAGCGACTTCATGTGCATCGGGACGATTTTGACGTCTCTGCTTTTGAGATTGTCTTTGACGATACAATTCTCTTTGAAGGTTGCCGAAAAACTCTCGAGTGCGTCGACCCACACATTTCTGTGATAAATCAAATACATCGCGGGAGTCTGATCCGACTTCAGTTTCGGAACGGCTTGGTTCATGAAAATGTCCTTCAAATCGTAGAGACTCCGCGTGCTATTGGTGAGACGCCAACCCAGAAACAAACGAACGATCCCTTTTGGCGGAACATTTGACCTGTTCACTTCGTGTAGAATCCGCTCGAAAAATATGATGATGTGGTCTGGTGGGACCCGGATCTTCTGCTTGTTAGCACTGTCCACCACTTTCTCTTTTCCAAACCCCGAATGCTTTGAAACGCCCTTGTGAGATCCTGGGATGCACGAAAAATGGTGATCCGTATCGTCGAGATTGATCCACCCTCCAAAAACGTCATCTTCATCGGCGGCTTCAAAAGCTTCGTCCTGTGCCAACTTTCGCTTGCAACGACCTTCCCTCGGCTTCTGAACATCATCCTGTCCATAATCTGCTCCAGATTTCTTCCATTGGCGATTGGTTTCAGAATCGGTGCAACTGTCCACATAACAGATTCTCTTAGTTTCCTCACAAACGGGTTGTGAAACGACGCCGGATTACCGAGTGCCGAAAATCCACCCAGAACGTACACGTCATCCTTGGGTTTTTCAAACTCTGGAAACTCGCGGCAAGTCTGGATAAACTCTTCGCGCAATTGGTCCCTGATTGTTTCTGTTATCCAATCGGGTTTGACGACAAATACTCCGTTATCAGAGAGATTCTGGATGTTGTTGGACATAATCAGACTCTTAAGTTGGGGGACAGACACACCTTTTATACTCGAATGCTATTGACGATGTCGTCACTGACCTCAACGTGTTCTGTTCGGGCTCACACACAACGCAAGGCAGCACCGATCCTATATTCATGGTGATCGTTCGTCTTCTCTGTAGACTGACTATGCTCGTGTGCCATGCTGCCAAAACTGGCGTATCGTCATCAGAGAGACGCGAACACATCTGGGAGGATTCGTTCTACCATCGGACGTTAGTATCGGAGAAGATGGAATGGTGCAGTTGGACCCACTCTCCGTAATGTGCAGCAACACACCACCACAACCTTCATGTCTACGATCAGTGGTTGTAAAAACGCTCCAAACACGTATGGAGACGGGGCAAACGAAGAGGCAAGGGCTCTTATAATGCTCGTGATGTCGCGGAATGGACGAACTGTCAAGCAGTACAACGCCATGCACTCCGCGTTGCTGAGGAGGGGCTGTGGTACACATACAACACAAGAACAAACAAGCTTAGGAGAGGATATTCCTGAAGATTCGTGTGTGTCGTGGCGTCCATTGGTATTTGGCGTGGATCCTACCTACTCCACTACACCACATCTTGTTGGTGCGAAGAAGACTGCGAGACTCTCATGCCGTTCGGACGATGCGGCCTGGGATCTCTGGAGAACCATCCATATGCACGTCTCTGACCCGGCAATGGAAGAGGCACAGGATTTCGTGACGCGATTGGCCAGCCTCTACTCCTTCCGATGGACGGCTGCGCGGCGCCACATCCGCGTCAATCTGATGCTCTACGCTTGCAAGATCGCGATGCGCGGACACGTGCGTTGCGAGCCTCCAGATGACGAGTTCTTAGAACTCATCGACGTGGTAGAGGCGCGAGTATCCCACATAGTAACTGTATCGGTGAATGCGGTCACCGAAGATTCCATCAAAGAATTAAATGAATTGGATGATGTCAGGATTCTACGCGGTACCTGAATGTCGTAGCAGAAACGCATACAGCTACACTCAACGGTAAGGCGTCCCACAATTTGTGTATCTCCCTCAACAACATCTTTAAATTGGCATCACACAAAAACCGTTACCATTTATTTTTGCTTGTAAAAAATGTAAAAAAGGTCAATAAGAAAAAATATCAATGTCTCTCCAACAAGCACCACATACAATGCCACCGATCATGCCAGCACGCGTTATCTATGCGTCAGTCTTCTTCATGTTGGCCATGATACTCATATTCATAGTGAAACCACTACCACTATTTGACGTACACGGATCTATTACGCCATTTGGTCCTTCTCCGTCAGGTCTTTCGCATAACAATCAAGCCGCAACACCGCTTTCTCTAGGCATTGTAACCGCGGCGGTGGCGATAGGGAGCATGTTCATGTTCACGCTCATCGACCTCGTGTTCTTGTGACTCCCGGAAACCTGATTCTCTGAGATCTCAATATTAACAACATAACGGAAATGGCGACACCAACGCCGGTCAAGAAAGCAAATATGGCCAACCAATGGTTGTTGTTGTTGTAGTAATCATTGTTTCCGCCTGAACGACGGCGTTAGTTCGGAGGACATGAGTTAGCGCCCGCATGAATGAGATGGTGACGCATCTCAGCAGAATTCTGAATGGGTTTACTGGTGTCTCGGTTTACAAGGTTGTGCAGCGCGACCGTCCAATCAAACAAATCATCAGGGGAAGAGAACCTTTTTTTGTCACTCCACGCACCTCGGAGCTCTACAAGATGCCTGTGGTAGTTCTCTCTGCACACGTGGCACGGGATCAAGTGTTCCAATATCTGGTCGAAGAACGTTTTGTAGACCCGTCTCTCCTCAGGCGTGGGGTTCGCTGGGTACCCCAGGGCAACGTAGTGTATAGATTTCCATAATGGGGGGCCCCATATGCTTGGAGGAATGTTGTGTTGCCCATGTTCGTCGTCAATGTCTTCACCACGAATGCCTGACATTGAATAGTTTTCTTAAATAATATTCATTTTATTTTTGAAAACAAGTGTACAACCAGAGTAAATACACTTACACTCTACGTAAAGAATAGACAATGGACAAATCTAGCGTGATTATACTATCCCTTTTCAAATTGTTGCATCTCATGATCATATGGATATCCGTGTACATCGCGGAGAGGATATTCCAAATGTAGTTCGTCAAAAAAATGTACCTAGACGACGCGCTCATCGAGTCAAACAAAACCCCCCCAGACATGCAATACCTTGTGATCATTGCGGTCGTTATCAACGTCGTGTTGACAAGTTGCTTTATCATTCTCCTCGTTGTCTTCTCCAACTACGTTACCAGTATCGAGAAAACCGGAACCTTTGTGAACGTGTTCAGCACGACGCTCGTGAAGCTGATCGTATACGATTATGCCCTATCCGTCCTTATATCAGCAACTGTCGGTATCATGGTAGCGTCGTCTTTGCAGAGAAACATAAGTCTCCGCTACCGGGACGTGGGCATCCGGGGGATACGGGCCTTCGCGGACATGTTATTGTTCATTTTCATGATCGTCTCTGCAGTCCCGTACTACCGCATGCTCTTCCAAGCTGTGCTCTCCAATCATTTCATGGGCGTGCAGGTCTGAAGAATCAATGCGCTCAGGATGTTGACGGTTGTGTGTTTTAATAATAAAAACAATTTCAACAAATCCTTGTTCGTCTCAAAAAGTTTGCTTACAAATTCACGTCGTTTCGATTCACACCAAAGTATTACATCTGCAACAATGTTTTAGTTGATAATCGTAAATTGTGAGTACTTTTGAAAAATGCAACAACGCCTCTTGCGGTTGGTTGTGCATTGAGTTGACATTTATTTCAATCTGTGTTTATCTACTACACTGTCATGTGGCTTACATTCGCAAGTATACAGTATGATTTGAATGATATCCCCTGAAACCAGATACAGGTCCGGGGTCTCAAGACAACAGATTGGGGCGTACGCCAGATTCTACATGGGTGCCGCGCCAATCGGGTTTGGTGATTGGAAAGGTCTGGGGGCGACACCAATTTCTAGGCGGACTTGTGGACCTCTCCAAGCTATTCGTTTCTAGCTTCGTAGCCGCGAAAACGTCATGGAGGACGTCGATGAGTTCAGAACATCTCAACGATGAAGCTGCTGTGAGTCTCGTAAGCAAGACGGTCATGTACCGGCGCGTCAACGATGTTTAAAACTCGAGGGTATCGACCCTAGAAGTCTCTGAGCACGGAACTTCCAAATTTCATCGCTTTCCCGGAACGTATTAGAGACACTCTCTTGACGTGTACTCTTTGTACATGGGGACGCCAATGCTTCTCAGCGACTTCATGTGCATCGGGACGATTTTGACGTCTCTGCTTTTGAGATTGTCTTTGACGATACAATTCTCTTTGAAGGTTGCCGAAAAACTCTCGAGTGCGTCGACCCACACATTTCTGTGATAAATCAAATACATCGCGGGAGTCTGATCCGACTTCAGTTTTGGAACGGCTTGGTTCATGAAAATGTCCTTCAAATCGTAGAGACTCCGCGTGCTATTGGTGAGACGCCAACCCAGAAACAAACGAACGATCCCTTTTGGCGGAACATTTGACCTGTTCACTTCGTGTAGAATCCGCTCGAAAAATATGATGATGTGGTCTGGTGGGACCCGGATCTTCTGCTTGTTAGCACTGTCCACCACTTTCTCTTTTCCAAACCCCGAATGCTTTGAAACGCCCTTGTGAGATCCTGGGATGCACGAAAAATGGTGATCCGTATCGTCGAGATTGATCCACCCTCCAAAAACGTCATCTTCATCGGCGGCTTCAAAAGCTTCGTCCTGTGCCAACTTTCGCTTGCAACGACCTTCCCTCGGCTTCTGAACATCATCCTGTCCATAATCTGCTCCAGATTTCTTCCATTGGCGATTGGTTTCAGAATCGGTGCGAATGTCCACATAACAGATTCTCTTAGTTTCCTCACAAACGGGTTGTGAAACGACGCCGGATTACCGAGTGCCGAAAATCCACCCAGAACGTACACGTCATCCTTGGGTTTTTCAAACTCTGGAAACTCGCGGCAAGTCTGGATAAACTCTTCGCGCAATTGGTCCCTGATTGTTTCTGTTATCCAATCGGGTTTGACGACAAATACTCCGTTATCAGAGAGATTCTGGATGTTGTTGGACATAATCAGACTCTTAAGTTGGGGGACAGACACACCTTTTATACTCGAATGCTATTGACGATGTCGTCACTGACCTCAACGTGTTCTGTTCGGGCTCAAACACAACGCAAGGCAGCACCGATCCTATATTCATGGTGATCGTTCGTCTTCTCTGTAGACTGACTATGCTCGTGTGCCATGCTGCCAAAACTGGCGTATCGTCATCAGAGAGACGCGAACACATCTTCTTGGGAGGATTCGTTCTACCATCGGACGTTAGTATCGGAGAAGATGGAATGGTGCAGTTGGACCCACTCTCCGTAATGTGCAGCAACACACCACCACAACCTTCATGTCTACGATCAGTGGTTGTAAAAACGCTCCAAACACGTATGGAGACGGGGGCAAACGAAGAGGCAAGGGCTCTTATAATGCTCGTGATGTCGCGGAATGGACGAACTGTCAAGCAGTACAACGCCATGCACTCCGCGTTGCTGAGGAGGGGCTGTGGTACACATACAACACAAGAACAAACAAGCTTAGGAGAGGATATTCCTGAAGATTCGTGTGTGTCGTGGCGTCCATTGGTATTTGGCGTGGATCCTACCTACTCCACTACACCACATCTTGTTGGTGCGAAGAAGACTGCGAGACTCTCATGCCGTTCGGACGATGCGGCCTGGGATCTCTGGAGAACCATCCATATGCACGTCTCTGACCCGGCAATGGAAGAGGCACAGGATTTCGTGACGCGATTGGCCAGCCTCTACTCCTTCCGATGGACGGCTGCGCGGCGCCACATCCGCGTCAATCTGATGCTCTACGCTTGCAAGATCGCGATGCGCGGACACGTGCGTTGCGAGCCTCCAGATGACGAGTTCTTAGAACTCATCGACGTGGTAGAGGCGCGAGTATCCCACATAGTAACTGTATCGATGAATGCGGTCACCGAAGATTCCATCAAAGAATTAAATGAATTGGATGATGTCAGGATTCTACGCGGTACCTGAATGTCGTAGCAGAAACGCATACAGCTACACTCAACGGTAAGGCGTCCCACAATTTGTGTATCTCCCTCAACAACATCTTTAAATTGGCATCACACAAAAACCGTTACCATTTATTTTTGCTTGTAAAAAATGTAAAAAAGGTCAATAAGAAAAAATATCAATGTCTCTCCAACAAGCACCACATACAATGCCACCGATCATGCCAGCACGCGTTATCTATGCGTCAGTCTTCTTCATGTTGGCCATGATACTCATATTCATAGTGAAACCACTACCACTATTTGACGTACACGGATCTATTACGCCATTTGGTCCTTCTCCGTCAGGTCTTTCGAATAACAATCAAGCCGCAACACCGCTTTCTCTAGGCATTGTAACCGCGGCGGTGGCGATAGGGAGCATGTTCATGTTCACGCTCATCGACCTCGTGTTCTTGTGACTCCCGGAAACCTGATTCTCTGAGATCTCAATATTAACAACATAACGGAATTGGCGACACCAACGCCGGTCAAGAAAGCAAATATGGCCAACCAATGGTTGTTGTTGTTGTAGTAATCATTGTTTCCGCCTGAACGACGGCGTTGGTTCGGAGGACATGAGTTAGCGCCCGCATGAATGAGATGGTGACGCATCTCAGCAGAATTCTGAATGGGTTTACTGGTGTCTCGGTTTACAAGGTTGTGCAGCGCGACCGTCCAATCAAACAAATCATCAGGGGAAGAGAACCTTTTTTCGTCACTCCACGCACCTCGGAGCTCTACAAGATGCCTGTGGTAGTTCTCTCTGCACACGTGGCACGGGATCAAGTGTTCCAATATCTGGTCGAAGAACGTTTTGTAGACCCGTCTCTCCTCAGGCGTGGGGTTCGCTGGGTACCCCAGGGCAACGTAGTGTATAGATTTCCATAATGGGGGACCCCATATGCTTGGAGGAATGTTGTGTTGCCCATGTTCGTCGTCAATGTCTTCACCACGAATGCCTGACATTGAATAGTTTTCTTAAATAATATTCATTTTATTTTTGAAAACAAGTGTACAACCAGAGTAAATACACTTACACTCTACGTAAAGAATAGACAATGGACAAATCTAGCGTGATTATACTATCCCTTTTCAAATTGTTGCATCTCATGATCATATGGATATCCGTGTACATCGCGGAGAGGATATTCCAAATGTAGTTCGTCAAAAAAATGTACCTAGACGACGCGCTCATCGAGTCAAAACAAAACCCCCCCAGACATGCAATACCTTGTGATCATTGCGGTCGTTATCAACGTCGTGTTGACAAGTTGCTTTATCATTCTCCTCGTTGTCTTCTCCAACTACGTTACCAGTATCGAGAAAACCGGAACCTTTGTGAACGTGTTCAGCACGACGCTCGTGAAGCTGATCGTATACGATTATGCCCTATCCGTCCTTATATCAGCAACTGTCGGTATCATGGTAGCGTCGTCTTTGCAGAGAAACATAAGTCTCCGCTACCGGGACGTGGGCATCCGGGGGATACGGGCCTTCGCGGACATGTTATTGTTCATTTTCATGATCGTCTCTGCAGTCCCGTACTACCGCATGCTCTTCCAAGCTGTGCTCTCCAATCATTTCATGGGCGTGCAGGTCTGAAGAATCAATGCGCTCAGGATGTTGACGGTTGTGTGTTTAATAATAAAAACAATTTCAACAAATCCTTGTTCGTCTCAAAAAGTTTGCTTACAAATTCACGTCGTTTCGATTCACACTAAAGTATTACATCTGCAACAATGTTTTAGTTGATAATCGTAAATTGTGAGTACTTTTGAAAAATGCAACAACGCCTCTTGCGGTTGGTTGTGCATTGAGTTGACATTTATTTCAATCTGTGTTTATCTACTACACTGTCATGTGGCTTACATTCGCAAGTATACAGTATGATTTGAATGATATCCCCTGAAACCAGATACAGGTCCGGGGTCTCAAGACAACAGATTGGGGCGTACGCCAGATTCTACATGGGTGCCGCGCCAATCGGGTTTGGTGATTGGAAAGGTCTGGGGGCGACACCAATTTCTAGGCGGACTTGTGGACCTCTCCAAGCTATTCGTTTCTAGCTTCGTAGCCGCGAAAACGTCATGGAGGACGTCGATGAGTTCAGAACATCTCAACGATGAAGCTGCTGTGAGTCTCGTAAGCAAGACGGTCATGTACCGGCGCGTCAACGATGTTTAAAACTCGAGGGTATCGACCCTAGAAGTCTCTGAGCACGGAACTTCCAAATCCCATCGCTTTCCCAGAACGTATTAGAGACACTCTCTTGACGTGTACTCTTTGTACATGGGGACGCCAATGCTTCTCAGCGACTTCATGTGCATCGGGACGATTTTGACGTCTCTGCTTTTGAGATTGTCTTTGACGATACAATTCTCTTTTGAAGGTTGCCGAAAAACTCTCGAGTGCGTCGACCCACACATTTCTGTGATAAATCAAATACATCGCGGGAGTCTAATCCGACTTCAGTTTCGGAACGGCTTGGTTCATGAAAATGTCCTTCAAATCGTAGAGACTCCGCGTGCTATTGGTGAGACGCCAACCCAGAAACAAACGAACGATCCCTTTTGGCGGAACATTTGACCTGTTCACTTCGTGTAGAATCCGCTCGAAAAATATGATGATGTGGTCTGGTGGGACCCGGATCTTCTGCTTGTTAGCACTGTCCACCACTTTCTCTTTTCCAAACCCCGAATGCTTTGAAACGCCCTTGTGAGATCCTGGGATGCACGAAAAATGGTGATCCGTATCGTCGAGATTGATCCACCCTCCAAAAACGTCATCTTCATCGGCGGCTTCAAAAGCTTCGTCCTGTGCCAACTTTCGCTTGCAACGACCTTCCCTCGGCTTCTGAACATCATCCTGTCCATAATCTGCTCCAGATTTCTTCCATTGGCGATTGGTTTCAGAATCGGTGCAACTGTCCACATAACAGATTCTCTTAGTTTCCTCACAAACGGGTTGTGAAACGACGCCGGATTACCGAGTGCCGAAAATCCACCCAGAACGTACACGTCATCCTTGGGTTTTTCAAACTCTGGAAACTCGCGGCAAGTCTGGATAAACTCTTCGCGCAATTGGTCCCTGATTGTTTCTGTTATCCAATCGGGTTTTGACGACAAATACTCCGTTATCAGAGAGATTCTGGATGTTGTTGGACATAATCAGACTCTTAAGTTGGGGGACAGACACACCTTTTATACTCGAGTGCTATTGACGATGTCGTCACTGACCTCAACGTGTTCTGTTTGGGCTCACACACAACGCAAGGCAGCACCGATCCTATATTCATGGTGATCGTTCGTCTTCTCTGTAGACTGACTATGCTCGTGTGCCATGCTGCCAAAACTGGCGTATCGTCATCAGAGAGACGCGAACACATCTTCTTGGGAGGATTCGTTCTACCATCGGACGTTAGTATCGGAGAAGATGGAATGGTGCAGTTGGACCCACTCTCCGTAATGTGCAGCAACACACCACCACAACCTTCATGTCTACGATCAGTGGTTGTAAAAACGCTCCAAACACGTATGGAGACGGGGGCAAACGAAGAGGCAAGGGCTCTTATAATGCTCATGATGTCGCGGAATGGACGAACTGTCAAGCAGTACAACGCCATGCACTCCGCGTTGCTGAGGAGGGGCTGTGGTACACATACAACACAAGAACAAACAAGCTTAGGAGAGGATATTCCTGAAGATTCGTGTGTGTCGTGGCGTCCATTGGTATTTGGCGTGGATCCTACCTACTCCACTACACCACATCTTGTTGGTGCGAAGAAGACTGCGAGACTCTCATGCCGTTCGGACGATGCGGCCTGGGATCTCTGGAGAACCATCCATATGCACGTCTCTGACCCGGCAATGGAAGAGGCACAGGATTTCGTGACGCGATTGGCCTTCCAATGGACGGCTGCGCGACGCCACATCCGCGTCAATCTGATGCTCTACGCTTGCAAGATCGCGATGCGCGGACACGTGCGTTGCGAGCCTCCAGATGACGAGTTCTTAGAACTCATCGACGTGGTAGAGGCGCGAGTATCCCACATAGTAACTGTATCGATGAATGCGGTCACCGAAGATTCCATCAAAGAATTAAATGAATTGGATGATGTCAGGATTCTACGCGGTACCTGAATGTCGTAGCAGAAACGCATACAGCTACACTCAACGGTAAGGCGTCCCACAATTTGTGTATCTCCCTCAACAACATCTTTAAATTGGCATCACACAAAAACCGTTACCATTTATTTTTGCTTGTAAAAAATGTAAAAAAGGTCAATAAGAAAAAATATCAATGTCTCTCCAACAAGCACCACATACAATGCCACCGATCATGCCAGCACGCGTTATCTATGCGTCAGTCTTCTTCATGTTGGCCATGATACTCATATTCATAGTGAAACCACTACCACTATTTGACGTACACGGATCTATTACGCCATTTGGTCCTTCTCCGTCAGGTCTTTCGCATAACAATCAAGCCGCAACACCGCTTTCTCTAGGCATTGTAACCGCGGCGGTGGCGATAGGGAGCATGTTCATGTTCACGCTCATCGACCTCGTGTTCTTGTGACTCCCGGAAACCTGATTCTCTGAGATCTCAATATTAACAACATAACGGAAATGGCGACACCAACGCCGGTCAAGAAAGCAAATATGGCCAACCAATGGTTGTTGTTGTTGTAGTAATCATTGTTTCCGCCTGAACGACGGCGTTGGTTCGGAGGACATGAGTTAGCGCCCGCATGAATGAGATGGTGACGCATCTCAGCAGAATTCTGAATGGGTTTACTGGTGTCTCGGTTCACAAGGTTGTGCAGCGCGACCGTCCAATCAAACAAATCATCAGGGGAAGAGAACATTTTTTCGTCACTACACGCACCTCGGAGCTCTACAAGATGCCTGTGGTAGTCCTATCTGCACACGTGGCACGGGATCAAGTGTTCCAATATCTGGTCGAAGAACGTTTTGTAGACCCGTCTCTCCTCAGGCGTGGGGTTTGCTGGGTACCCCAGGGCAACGTAGTGTATAGATTTCCATAATGGGGGACCCCATATGCTTGGAGGAATGTTGTGTTGCCCATGTTCGTCGTCAATGTCTTCACCACGAATGCCTGACATTGAATAGTTTTCTTAAATAATATTCATTTTATTTTTGAAAACAAGTGTACAACCAGAGTAAATACACTTACACTCTACGTAAAGAATAGACAATGGACAAATCTAGCGTGATTATACTATCCCTTTTCAAATTGTTGCATCTCATGATCATATGGATATCCGTGTACATCGCGGAGAGGATATTCCAAATGTAGTTCGTCAAAAAAATGTACCTAGACGACGCGCTCATCGAGTCAAACAAAAACCCCCCAGACATGCAATACCTTGTGATCATTGCGGTCGTTATCAACGTCGTGTTGACAAGTTGCTTTATCATTCTCCTCGTTGTCTTCTCCAACTACGTTACCAGTATCGAGAAAACCGGAACCTTTGTGAACGTGTTCAGCACGACGCTCGTGAAGCTGATCGTATACGATTATGCCCTATCCGTCCTTATATCAGCAACTGTCGGTATCATGGTAGCGTCGTCTTTGCAGAGAAACATAAGTCTCCGCTACCGGGACGTGGGCATCCGGGGGATACGGGCCTTCGCGGACATGTTATTGTTCATTTTCATGATCGTCTCTGCAGTCCCGTACTACCGCATGCTCTTCCAAGCTGTGCTCTCCAATCATTTCATGGGCGTGCAGGTCTGAAGAATCAATGCGCTCAGGATGTTGACGGTTGTGTGTTTAATAATAAAAACAATTTCAACAAATCCTTGTTCGTCTCAAAAAGTTTGCTTACAAATTCACGTCGTTTCGATTCACACCAAAGTATTACATCTGCAACAATGTTTTAGTTGATAATCGTAAATTGTGAGTACTTTTGAAAAATGCAACAACGCCTCTTGCGGTTGGTTGTGCATTGAGTTGACATTTATTTCAATCTGTGTTTATCTACTACACTGTCATGTGGCTTACATTCGCAAGTATACAGTATGATTTGAATGATATCCCCTGAAACCAGATACAGGTCCGGGGTCTCAAGACAACAGATTGGGGCGTACGCCAGATTCTACATGGGTGCCGCGCCAATCGGGTTTGGTGATTGGAAAGGTCTGGGGGCGACACCAATTTCTAGGCGGACTTGTGGACCTCTCCAAGCTATTCGTTTCTAGCTTCGTAGCCGCGAAAACGTCATGGAGGACGTCGATGAGTTCAGAACATCTCAACGATGAAGCTGCTGTGAGTCTCGTAAGCAAGACGGTCATGTACCGGCGCGTCAACGATGTTTAAAACTCGAGGGTATCGACCCTAGAAGTCTCTGAGCACGGAACTTCCAAATCCCATCGCTTTCCCGGAACGTATTAGAGACACTCTCTTGACGTGTACTCTTTGTACATGGGGACGCCAATGCTTCTCAGCGACTTCATGTGCATCGGGACGATTTTGACGTCTCTGCTTTTGAGATTGTCTTTGACGATACAATTCTCTTTGAAGGTTGCCGAAAAACTCTCGAGTGCGTCGACCCACACATTTCTGTGATAAATCAAATACATCGCGGGAGTCTGATCCGACTTCAGTTTCGGAACGGCTTGGTTCATGAAAATGTCCTTCAAATCGTAGAGACTCCGCGTGCTATTGGTGAGACGCCAACCCAGAAACAAACGAACGATCCCTTTTGGCGGAACATTTGACCTGTTCACTTCGTGTAGAATCCGCTCGAAAAATATGATGATGTGGTCTGGTGGGACCCGGATCTTCTGCTTGTTAGCACTGTCCACCACTTTCTCTTTTCCAAACCCCGAATGCTTTGAAACGCCCTTGTGAGATCCTGGGATGCACGAAAAATGGTGATCCGTATCGTCGAGATTGATCCACCCTCCAAAAACGTCATCTTCATCGGCGGCTTCAAAAGCTTCGTCCTGTGCCAACTTTCGCTTGCAACGACGTTCCCTCGGCTTCTGAACATCATCCTGTCCATAATCTGCTCCAGATTTCTTCCATTGGCGATTGGTTTCAGAATCGGTGCGACTGTCCACATAACAGATTCTCTTAGTTTCCTCACAAACGGGTTGTGAAACGACGCCGGATTACCGAGTGCCGAAAATCCACCCAGAACGTACACGTCATCCTTGGGTTTTTCAAACTCTGGAAACTCGCGGCAAGTCTGGATAAACTCTTCGCGCAATTGGTCCCTGATTGTTTCTGTTATCCAATCGGGTTTGACGACAAATACTCCGTTATCAGAGAGATTCTGGATGTTGTTGGACATAATCAGACTCTTAAGTTGGGGGACAGACACACCTTTTATACTCGACAAAACTGCAGATCGTTGCTTTTGGGCAACGTTGGGGGGGGGAAGCAGGTTGAAGAGGTTCTCGAAAATATTCCGAGTAGCCTCTTTGGTAAACCGTTCAAAAACCGTCCGGATTTGTCCGTCAATAAGATTATATGTCCCTCCATCAAGCTGATACATAAGCAACCACAACACGTCCATTCGACTTTGCAGTAGATAAAGCAAAAGAACTAGCGACTACCGAAGCGCTAGCATAACTTCCACCACCACCACCAGCTAAGCTATTTGAAGGATGACCATTGGGTGCGCCACCACCAGAATAACCACCACCACCACCTCCACCGCCTCCACCAGATTGTCCTCCACCAGCAGCACCACCGCCACCAAAACCTCCCTCTGGTCCTTGACTATCAACAACTAATGAATCTCTAATATCTCTCAATCCCCCATAAAACAAGGATGTCGCATTACATAATTTCAACCCACATCCACCATTTCCACCGGATCCATTCAATCCAGTAGCAATTCTTCTTCCGTCTCCACCAGTGCAATAGTCACCGTTTTTTCCAGCATCAAATGTTGTTGTTGCTACACCACCATTACCAGGCAAACCACCAGTTCCAAATCCGGGACCTGTGCCATTTGAAGTGGCGCCCCCATCCAACCCTTTCTGTTGATGTGTCGATCCACCTCCACCACCGGCTGCAAACAAGATATTGTTGAAAGAAATGCTATTTACAAATACAAATGTACCGCCACCGCCACCAGTTTGATATTTATTTTCCCCACCCTTTTGACCCACAACAATGTACAGGAGATCAGCCTGGTTCAATGTTACCGAACCTGATACACGTGCTCCTAAAGAGTGATTTGATATAGTATATAAGCTCATACCACCACTTGCACCTTCCACAGTCAAACTATACACGCCAGTCTTTGGAACTCGCCAAACTTGAACGCCCCCTTTAACAACATTCAAGTTAGCAATATCGGTATGCCATAAAGTGGAATAAGAGCTGCGAACGGCGGTTAAGCTTGGTCCGAGTCTCCCAACTACGCCCGCATTTGTAAAGGTGTGTGAACCGAAAGTATATAAATCACTCTACGTCGTCTGCAGAGTGGTAGTGCTTTGTGCTGTTGCAGTACCTGGAACATTGATGGAGTTGTACGGAGTAACTGTGAATGTGTAGGGACTGTTACTTGCAAGCCCAGAGGCATCGTAAAAAGACGTACCTGACAGGATGTATCCGGAGGAGTCTCCCCCGGTCCACGTCACGATTACCTTGGTATGTCCACTACCCGTCCAGCTGACCCGTGCCCCTGATGTTGTAACATTGGTCAGGGTCACATTAGTCAACGTCGATGGCAGAGTTTTTACACTTAGCGTGGAATAAGCACTGCCTTCCTTGTCAGTCGAGGAAACAGGTGTCAATGTTATACCTGAAATGCTATTTGGCACCATCCCTGGTACATCGTCCGTGAACACGCCATAGGGTATCGATGAGGATCCACCCTGCCAAATTACTTTGGAACTGCTATAGTTAGAACCTTGCCAACTTATCCGCACAACGGTTGGGGACACGTTTATGTATTGCACATTGGAAATTTGCATCTTCCCTTTTCCCCTGAGTATTTCTATTTTATTACTACTACCTTCCTCTTCTCTCGAGAAATCAATGTTGCTTGACAACATTCCGCCTGGCATGTAATCTGACAAGTTTATTGCATTGGTGTTGTCACGGCGACCAAATGTGTCTCGTATGTTGGCAAAAGTTATTGTTGTATATGGTAAATTTTCCATGGCATTTGGTGATGATATATCTTTTTAAAATATTCCGTAAAAACGTCCTGTGGGTTCCTTTTTCTCCAATAGCTCACTACAATGGGTCAATGCTGATCAGGTGGGTAAAAGTAAGCGTTTAAAACGAAAAAGGAAAGTCCATGCTTTTACGTTCCACGATATCCAATAATATTGCAGAGAACCTATCCGGAATGATATCACCGACGATGTCAGCCGTCTCGTGGTTCCAAACGTCAGTTTGACGCTGAGACTTGAAGATCAGCCCTTGCGATAATATTGCAACGGTCGGTCGGTTGCAACTGTTGCAACCTTTATAAAACATGCCCCTTTATAAAACATGTCCCTCGTGGCGCGCAGCTCCCTCTGGTTCTTCCGCAACAGTGCCACCACAACCATGCCTGAGGACCCATCGGAATCCTACCTCCTCATGGGATCTCTCCCAAACCAGCAGACACATGACAACAAAGACCCGCTCGTGGGCGCCATCGCGGAAGGGAAGATGCGTTTCGTGAGCGACTCCAACCTGGAGATCCAGTCACTCTCGTCTACCGTCTCCATCGGCGCCTTCGGGACGCCGGACGTTATTACGGCCGGGTCCAACAGCATCACAGTGAATGGGAATGTCTACGTGCGGGGTGGTGTAGAGACCATCACCTCAGTCGAGCTAGTCGTTCAAGACAAGCTCATCAAGCTCGCGCATCCTCTGGATCCTACAGTACCTGCATACGTAGATAACGACATTAGCGGTGCAGGGATAGTCGTCATGTCAAGTAGCGGCAATCAATCGGAGCGGTCTTTGCGTTGGATTCAGCAGTACACGGACGGCGACGGTGTTACGCAACCTTCTCGGTGGCGTGTAGGAGGAGGAGGGTTTCATATCGAGCGCGGGTTCAGCAACAACAACGTTACAGTCTCTTACGGTTTTGAGATAGCCGATAGCGGAGACCATGAGATCGTCAGACACGTGTACAGCAACAATACCATCAGCAAGGGGGGGGTGCAACAACGTATGTTTGTAATTGCGGCGCACCCTTCCAACTACTACGGCGACCCGGTGCCCGGCGTGTCACTATTTGGGTGATTCAATTCATGCAAACACACAAAACTTGTATAAATGATGGATATTCTCAAGTGAGAATTGTAAATTGCATCAATGAATCCTTACGTGAACGACATACTTTTCGCCACGAGATCGATCCTCTCCATCTACAGCCAGCAAGGCATCCACGCGTTGAGTGCGTACATCATCAATGGGGGCAAGGAGTACACGGTCTTCGTCCCAAACCACATCTGTGACCCGCATGTGTACAACATGTTAATCACCGGCGACTTCGAAGTGGTGCTCGTCAGGATGTCGTCAGCAACGTCGCGTCCATGATGTGGCAAACCATATTTTGTGCAGGGAACAAACCAATCTACATGGGCGTCTTCAGATTAATCGAAACCCCGCATCCTGGCTGCGGGGATCAAACAAATCCGGAGAATATTCTTCCCAAGAAGGTGCAAACAACCAAGCCAAAGAGGATGACCGACCATGCACAGTGCGTCACGAAGTACCCGACTTCCTATCTTGAGGCCGAGGCCGTGGAGGCGCTGAAGCTCATGAATACAGTTTTTCTCAAATAAGTTTTGGACACCATGTACGAAATCCCAAGTCAGCGACCATTCTTAACGCCAATTTTCTAACGGCGATGTCGTACATTTATTTTCATCTGATATATGTTTCATTTTACTGTTCCGCTGAATGTAGGTCAATCATTTAAGTGTTCCGTCGAGTGTACTTTGCGCGTACACCCAATTAAAATTTGTCTAAAATGTATGACAGATGTGTAATAAAACATGGCTGCGCAAACACTTACTACTTGCGTGTCTGAATACTTGATGGAACTTATGAAACAACATCTCGAACAAATAAAACAAACATACAAGAAGGATTTTAAAGTCACATTTGATAGGACTACACTCACATTGAAATTGAATGGTGACGAATTCATCACGGTCAATTACAAATCGTTGTGTACTGACAACATGGCAGAATTGTTAGTCCATTACATTATCGGGCGCGTCAACACATACATCATCAATGATAGGGGAGACACCAAACAAATTCAAGCTAGTGTTGATAAGATGGTGGAAGTGATTAACAAATTTAACAAAATCGTATGGCTGAGTATTACGACAAATCCTGCATAATCATTATAGTGGTTTCCAATAAATGTCTATATCTTCTTCCGGTAACGCGAATCTCACGGGCGAGGACCAATCGAAGGGGGGGGGGATCTCGACGACTCAGAATCAGTCTCTGTCGGTCGGTTACAACGCAGCGCCACGATCCGTAGGCATATTGAACTCCTACTTGGGGTACCAGGTGGCGTTGTTTTCACGCACAGGCTCATACAATGTGGTCGTAGGGGGCGAGTCCTCCTTGCGCCTAGCCTCCTCTTACAACTGCGTCATCGGGTACTCGTCGGCGACCTCGCTGGTGGGCGGTGGCGCGACGACGGTCGTGGGAGCTCTCGCTGGCGCGACAATTATCTCCGGCAGGGCGAATACTCTCGTGGGATGCGCCGAAGACGTTGGCGCGGGGAACGTCGAGGATGCCGTGGCGATAGGCTCCGCATCGAGTGTAGGTGCCAAAGGGGGAGTGGCCATCGGCGCCGGCGCGACGGCGGGAGGTGCTCTCTCCCTAGCGATCGGTGCAGGTGCACAGACTGCCAGCGAGGGAGAGATCAACGTCATGAACCGCGTGTGCGTATACCGAGCAGCCCAGAGTAACAAGTACACTCTCGAACTTAATGCAGACCTAACGCGTCTAGGCGGAGCTCTCTCGTTCCCGGGCCCCTCGTCGTGGGCTGTATTTGGTGATGTCGCCTCCAAAGACTTGGTCTTCCTGTCCGAAGATGGGGTGTCCACACGTCTAACGGGATCCTTCAGGCCCGGAGTGCTTAACTTCACAGGCCAGCATCGGTGCCGGGTGGCGGAGGGGGAGGATCTTCTTGCTTTGCGGCCTGGCGCTGTGGTGGTGGCCACCGGCGCGTACTGCGACCTTGACGGGTGCGAGGACCTCCTCGACGTGGACGAGGCTCTGCCAGTGGTGACGCTTTGCCGTCGCGCTCGGGACCCGCGCGTCTTCGGCGTTGTGAGTACAGTGCATACGAACGACGGAGGGAGGGAATTTCAGGTGGGCACCGTGATCGCGCGCCTGCCGGGAAAAGACTCTCTACTAGGGCGGGTCAGTGTGAACTCTGGGGGGGTGCTAGTGTGTGGACAGGGAGGAGACATACGGAACGGTGACTTGCTAGTCGCGTCCGACATACCGGGCGTGTGCATGCGGCAATCCTTGTATCCTTGGGGATAGGATGAATACGATGATATGGTTAGGGCGTGCACTGTTGCGAAGATCACGTGCGATTGTTCATTCGGTGAAAATACAGAACAAATCAAACTCGTGGGTTGCACTTACCGCATGTGAAAATGAGACATGTACAACTACACTCGACGGAACACTTAAATGAAACGTCTCATTGTGTACGGCCACACCGGAGTGCGACATAATGTTGTCGCGACCACTGGTCGGTGGTGTCTAGCTCACGGTAGCGACATTTGGAGTCACTGTACCTTTTATATTTGTAATGTATTCTTTTATTTTGTCTTTATTTTCATTAGGAATTAGTTGCATATTATTGTTTAGAACATGTATCGCACGATTCACTGCGGCTTCACCAACATCGTTGACATCGGGAAGGTTGTCAGTGTTTAGTCCCTCATTTTTCCACATGGCAATCTCGTAGAATGCGTAACATATATAAGCAGACTTTTCCAGCGAGGATTGAGCATCAACACCAATCGGAAAAGTAATTCTCGGAAAAGAAATAAGTAAATGAGAAGTTACCAACTGTGTTAAAGTATCGGAAACAGAACCATTTTCAAGTTCAAGTGTACCATTCCCCTTGATGAGGTCCAAGTTCAGTATTTTCAAACTATGCTGATACTGTGCCACCGATCCATTTTGCTGTTGAGTATCCGCATTCCCCTGCCTCTGAGTAGCAGAAGCCGCATTAACATGCCCCTGAGCAGCCGACCCCTGCTGCCCCTGAGCAACCGGCCCCTGCTGCCCCTGAGTAGCCGCCCCCTGCTGCCCATGAGCAGCCGACCCCTGCTGCCCCTGAGCAACCGCCCCCTGCTGCCCCTGAGTAGCCGCCCCCTGCTGCCCCTGAGTAGCCGCCCCCTGCTGCCCCTGCTGCCTCTGCTGCCCCTGAGTAGCCGGCCCCTGATGCCCATGAGCATCCGACCCCTGAGTAGCCGGCCCCTGCTGCCCATGAGCAGCCGACCCCCGAGTAGCCGGTCCCTGCTGCCCATGAGCAGCCGACCCCTGAGTAGCCGGCCCCTGATGCCCCGGAGAAGTCTCAGCCCCAATTGTTGTGTTTGCAGCACTCATGTGTTTTTCTTATGTTTCTGTACATGTTATTTTTTTGTGTGGCATTCCGCGCAAATAATGTTTGTTGTGACGATCCACCACCAACCAGTACATGCGGAACGTGGGTCGTATTTTTTTAATGTTCTATAATACAAATATTAGAGTAATACAATTGCGGAGTCATACATGCCGCCGTCTTTCGAGGACGACATCTTGCCGATATTGATGCACCAGTTGGTTTATCACAATCGTTTCCGGTCTCCCGATGATGGAATATGTATCGGTAGCGGGGACATCGGTAGTCTGTTGTTGACGTCACGCGCGTGCCGCGACGCCGTCCTTCCAGTGAAGAAGTCTCGCAGGTGCCTGTTGAGGTATTGAGCTCTCGCGCTTTGAACACAATCATATACTCGTCCATGGTGCTCACGTACGCAATGGACCTTTACGAAAAGGTACAATTCGAAGGAGACTTGACAGCCGTCATTCCACCACATGCAAATATACATGACTCCGATCAGACTATCGGTGAGCTATTTCAAATTCCACAGGGACCCTCAGAGGGGGGTCCTGAGGGTCCTGAGGGTAATGGGGGTCATGAGGATCCTGAGGGTCCTGAGGGTCCTGAGGGTCCTGAGGGTCCTGAGGGTTACTTGTATTCTCGAAACGTAGACTTTCGCTTGCATGCGACGTACGCGATGTTCTCCTTCTTGGGCGCTTCGTGCTCGAACGCTCGTATGGGGTGGGGGGGAGCTTACGGAATAGATATAGTGCGCACTTTGCAGGGGCAACTTATGGGGTCTTGGCGCATGCTATGGAACTACCGTAACGCGCGCATGTATCGCCGGGTGATGCGGTTGTTAGACACCGTGTACGATGTGCTTCCCGACCCTTTGGTCCACCTCCAATAATTATAGCTATCCTAGTGCACGGGGTCGCCGAGAATCATGCAGGGAACGTTGACGCTGAAGAATGAGGAGGAGATGAGGTCGCAGATCATTTGACCGACAACGACGGTATCTAATTTCATTTCTCTTTAAAAAAATATGTTATAGAATTCAAAGAGTCGGCCCCCGATCGTTCAGCGCGGATGTCTTTTCAGAAGCAGCAGCAGCAGCAGATAATACCTAAAAGAGGACATACATCTACATTTGACAGAAGAAAAAAAAATTATTCCTTATCTGATTGCATACAACAAAGTTGGGATGTTTTGAATGGACTCGGTGAAGAAATAAATTGGGAATTTACGTATGGTACCGAGTTCATTACATTAAGTAATAAACGAGATAACAAAACTTACACTTCTATCTTTACTAACAACACTGAATATGAATCCATTCAATTCGAGATTGCATTGGTGTTTGTTCAATCCATCGTTGATATACTGACGCATTTATACATATCATTGGATAAGAACCCTGCCATTGATATATCAAATGTTCAACCGCAAATCGACCAACTTATAGATAAAGTGTTCGGGAAAAAAAGAGGTTGCAAGAGCGAGCGAGCGCTAGCAAGCGAGCGCGAGAAAGAGAGAGAGCAGGCGAAAGCGGTGCAGGAGAAAATAAAAAAGGATGCGCAGTCGAAAGCGCTGCAGGAGCAGGCGCAGGCGAAGGCTAAAGCGGTGCAGGAGAAAATAAAAAAGGATGCGCAGTCGAAAGCGCTGCAGTATAAACAAAAAAATGATGCGCAGCAAGAAATACTAGCAAAGGCATTACGAACAAGAATTAATGAAAAAGACATATTAGCAAATTGTAGTAGACAAAAAATTACATTTGCGAAAGAAGAAGAACTTTCGGAACAGGATGTTAGTGATATAATCAATAGTTACATAACAAAATATGATTGGCCACAACAACCCAATCCAAATCCAAATACAACACAGGAAAATGACGAGGGTATTAACGGTATATTTACCATGCTTGTATTGTATAACTTGATGATGAACCAATCTATAATAGTAAATATTATGTCTTTAGAAAAACCAGATCGCGACAAACTATTTACTCTGGAAGGTATGAATGTATATACAAATTATATCTTCGAAGACAAATATATGGAAGTGACAATGCTAGATAGACTAACTGAGTTGTACTTTTCAGCAAGTTGCACAATTGGAGAAACATGTAATGCACACAAAATAACACAAGTATGTACGAAATTCCAAGGATTGTTCTTACAAAAATCAAAGAGCATATTTAACAAATGTTTCGACGATTCAATCGTAAATAGCATTTCTCAGAACTATAAATTTCGTCCAAAATTGTTGACGTACTTGAGAATTCGAGGTGACAATGAGCGGAATATGAGTGAGGTAAATAAGTTTTGGGTTTTCTCTACACCAACACACGAATCAAATTCCAAGTACCTTTTTACCAAAATAGGTACTTCTGATACGTATGTTTCAGGACCATTTACAAATGTATTTTACTCAGAACTTAGCAATGATGAAGTTGTTGCTAAATGTACTGAAATAACTACTTTACTTAATAACAACGAGTCCGTGTTTGTCGTGGGATATGGTTCGAGTGGTGCAGGAAAAACATCATCTTTGATAAATTATAGACCTGACAATATTTCTGAACCTAATGAACCTGGAATACTGCTTAAAATAATAGATAAATTGGAAAATGTAACTTCTGTAAAAATGACAATTTATGAAGATTACTACGGGAAAACAGTAAAAAACGGAAATGAATTTGAGTTTACCAAAAAAGAAAGCAACTTTGAACTTACCAAATCCCATGCAATAGGTAATTTACAAATAAGTCAAGAAATATCTCTGGGAGATTGCATAATTAAATTGGTAGACGAGCCTGAGCAACGTCGCATTGCTGCTACGACTAATAATATTCAAAGTTCTCGCAGCCATGTGATTGTAAAAATAACTTTGATAAAAAGCGAAAAATCAGTAAATATGTATATCAGTAAAAATCAGTAAATATGTATATCAGTAAATATGTAAAAATCAGTAAATATGTATATCAGTAAAAATCAGTAAATATGTATATCGCTGACTACGCGGGCGTTGAAAATATATTTTCATGCAGCTCACTTAAAGAACTTATTAAGTTTGCTAACATAAAAAGTAATCGTGATGATAAATTATTCTACAAAAAATCAAATTTACTTTCAAATGATATAAATTTTTGCAATTCACATGGAAAAGGATACATGTTATCTGATGATAATCCAATTCGTATAGAGCAAGATGTATATCTAAAATTTAAAGATATAATTAAAAAAAAAAAAAAATATCAAACAATACTCTAAAAAGAATCAATTATATGACTTCACCGTTTTAAAAGATGAATTCTATGAGTTCGCAGAAACTATTGTAAATGATGATAAATTTGATTTAAATACACAAACCGGTATTCTATCAACATTTAAAAATAATATTGAAGAAACAAGAACTACATACAGTAATAATGCTTTAAACAAATACAATAACAATGCTTTAAACAAAACAGTTTTAGAATCTGTGCAAAATATATTTCAACCTTTGTTAACAGATAACATGGAAATAGAATCGTTTACAGATTTAGCATTCGACGTTCCTGAAGAAGATAGTGTTTTATATAAAGCGAACATAAACGATAAAGTATTTAAAATGTTAAAACCTATGGAAGACAAATTCGATTATATTTTAAGTTTAGGGCTTAATTCTTATTCTAAAGTTTTTATTGACCAAACAGACCAAATTGTAATTGTCTCTAAAATATCCGATTTATATAATACCGAAATACAAACAACACATAAAAATCACAGTGGAGGATTAAGAAATAAAATATTTTTTACTAATTTAAAACACGATATCATAAGAATTGAACTTGGTAATGTGGTAATTACTTTATCAAAAAAAAGCAAGGTTCCTAAAGTTCCTAAAGTTCCTCCATACAAACATTATTCTACTTATTTCAATACACATGGAGCGAAAAGCCTTTCATTTAAAGAAGTTTATACGCTGTGTAATATAAATATTAAACCGAGTGATTTTCGTGGAGACTCTCCACCTAAAGATTGGGATCACCAAATTGAAGTACTATATAAAATCCATGACTATTATAATAAGTGTGTTGCCCGTCTTGGCGAAATTAGCAATGTGTGCGCGTGTCGTGCCGGCGAAGGCATTCACATAAACAACTCCATCGAGACGATGCGAAACCACATTTTTACATTGTTAAAAGCGGACAAACAAAATAGGAGTGCAACATACCCGAACTGTACAAATGGATTGTTTTCTGTCCTGCAAAATAGATCCGACACAACTAATTCAACACAATCATTTACACAAGAAAATGCTATGAAAATGACAACACAAGACGAAAAAAGAAAACTTAACATCGTCGTATTTGGAGTTTTTAATAATTCTCCTGTACAAAAAGATAATGTAGAAACAACTTTATACGTCGATATTAACCATCTTAAATACCTCTACAATTGTTATTACATAAACGAACAATACAATTTGGATAATGTATCAAAATCCAACATACCCACTGTATTGAGAATTTTTATAAAAGATTACTTGAATTCAAAAACAAGAAAGGATAATATTACAATTGAATTACGAAGCATTATTAATATTAAGATTCCCAAAGAAAATGTGAGACAAAAAGAAATACATTCAAATATTACAAAATATATTAATAAAAATTTAAAAGCCGTTAATAGTGTCACCGAAATTAAATCCATTATAGAAATGATTCAACGCGAAAACAATACGAGCCCCCTTGGAACCTTGGAGTTCATGGACCACATGTCGAAGATGAATTCTGAAATCAAACCTGTTTGCAGAACATCTACAGAGAATATAGAGAATAATAAAAAGCTACAGATTGATGGAATTCGGAAACCAAAGGTTCGATTATATACGGGTAGCTTAAATTCAACGGTTAGAAAAGAGACCTGAAACAAGAAACCATGAACTCCGCTACAACTTCCTTTGGTAGATAGGGCCACGGTTTGTGGAACCCGAACGGTTTGGAACCCTTGGATGAAGAAATGCGTTGTTCCATGGCAAACCTTTCGCCCACTTCCGTGGGGCAGCCGAGCCGATCGCGGCGAACGAGCGCGCGAAGAAAACATCCTCCGGTTCAGGTTAAAGGTTGAAATTGAACAAGCGATCTCCACACCGGCGCAATGGAATAGATTCGGTCACGTCGAGACACGCATCCACGCGTCGCAGGGAAAGCCCGCCGTTACCTACGAGGGTGGGCACCAGACGCTTAAGTTCCGCGTTCGCGGGAGCGTCCACCCACGGCGCGCCAACGTAGTCTTGCGCCATAATTTCCTCAACCTCTTCGATGCCAGGGCGCACAATCATACCATCGTCCTGGACGAACAAAGCCATGTCGCCCACCGCGACCTCCTTCAGACGCCTCCAAAAGGAAGCGTCCTTCAATATGTTGCTATACTTCTCGATGCTGAAAGGTTTCTGTCCGGGAAGAGGCGGGGCGTAAGATAGGCTCTCCATGACCACCGTGACCAGCTCCACCCCTCCGGGAAGAAGCGACGGGGGGAGAGAGCGTTGCACGAACCGCTCATTCTCAGGAGCACAAAAGACGACCACGCGCGGCCACCTACGTACATCTAGATTGTCCAGAGTCACGAGTACGGACAACATGCTCCACACGTTAGGGCGGTTGTCCACAACGACCAAACTTCCTAAAATCGGCTTATGATGATCATCGGGATGACGAGCAACCGGTTTCAGAAGATTTCGGTTGTGGACATAACGAATTACGAAGTCGTGTAGAGGAACTGCGTTTGGTTTCGCTGGGTCCATGGGGGCGCTCGCGTATCGCATCACGAGGTCCGCCTGCAAAGTACTCAATATGTCGGGCGGCGGAGCAGTATTCGTTTGATTCCACACCGGGAAAATCAGACAGTTGTTTTTCCTCATCGCGTCTGAAGCAGCATCGTACGATGAGTCAAGGTCGACACATACGATCGCGTTTTGCACTTGATTTGATTGCGACGATGATGACGGTGATATGACGAAAGGAACGATTTTGAGACGCAGTTTGCCAGAGCGTCTCGTGGCTACAGAGAGGACAGCTTCTGCGGCTTTCAAGAAAGCGGCTGTATCGTTTGTCGGGAGCTCGACGATGATCCGGTCGTAGATGGCCAAATGACATGTCGAAAGGAATATCTTCCACGGCATGCATGCATTTCTGACACAGTGGCAGTGCTTGTCCATGAAATCACCCAGCGACCATGTGGATGTTGTTGTTCTACTATGGGTAGATGTAACGAAAATGGCTCCTCCGGCGTCTGTGCGCCATAGGTAGCCGTTGAGACATATGCCGTGCGAGAGCGCCTCTATGCACGACCAGCCAATATTGCGGGCGTCCGACGTATCCTCTGCTGATGAAACGTACATGTCTGATACGGGATCGAGTACTCCAAGATTTAGCGTCTTGATGACTTCTCGAGTCCTCGACGCGTAGTTGCGCACGTCCATCATTACTCCTCTTATGGCGGAAACCGTATCGGTATTATCGCTGCACCAATCTTCGAATACTTCGAGTGTCGCTGGCGCCTCTTCTACATACACCTTCACTATGGCGTCAAGGAGGGGTGTGTCTTTCTCCCTGAACGCCTCTAGCAGCTCGCTAGACCGCGGGAAAAGACAGTGGCGCCACACGATCTTCTCGAGGAGGGCTCTCTTGCAGTCCCTCTCGGATGCACGGAGACGCGCATGCGTTTGTAGGAAGCAGGTGGTCATCTTGTCTACCATTCCCTTACGCGTTGTGGGTTCCTGCACTCTGGTGAGCGGGAGACATTCGACGAGACTTCCCTGTATTGCGTCATCGACATTGAGCTTTCTCTCTTTCAGCAGACTATTAAAGATGGTGTACGTCCATCGTGACGGCGGAGCTCCTGTGACCGCCGCCCATGCCGTGTGAAAAGAGAGGTTCTCTATTAGGCTGTTGTGCGCGAGGATGGAGCACGCGCGTACAGCCTGATCGACTTGCACATCTTGTGTCAATGCGGTCAGTCTCGTGTGGTCGCCTTCCAATATGTCGAAAACGTCTCTCAACAGGAAATCCATTGTATACCCAACCCTTATTTGTGTTGTTTTGTGATATCTCTTTATGCCAAGTTTTCCAAGGTTTATCATGGAATTGTGATTCATCGGGGCTAATATCTCAAGCTAGTTCCAGAGGCTCTAAATTCTGAATAGAAATTTTAAAAAATCCGCCGGGAGGAAGACATTGAGTTGAGTGTAAAGCCATACAATATTTACATAACTAACATATGTTTCTCATTATTGAGGATATTATTGAGATTATTTGACCCACCATATACCTCGATACCCGGTTCGGTCATCGTCCGTCATGTACTCACGTGAGACGGGTCACTCATTGATCGACCGGTACTTTGCTTCTGACGGAGATGGCGCCCAGCTTGTGAAGCACCAGACGCATTCCTTCAACGACTTTGTATTCTCGAAATTGGAGTGTGTGATCAACGGGATGAACCCCATCGAGGTCGGTGACACATATTGCACTCGCCTGCGTCAGTTCAAGAGTGTTCTGAGCATCAGCTTCACGTCCCCCTGTCTTGCTCTACCGATGATTTGTGAGAAGGACGGGATGTCAAAAGTTATGTACCCTAACAACGCGCGCATGCGCAACATGACGTACTCGTCTTCTCTTACTGTTGATGCGAACGTGGAGGTGCGCACATGGAACGATGACGTGGACGAGTACATCGTTAACTCGAAGCGCGTTACTGGAGTGAGTCTGGGACGCATTCCCCTCATGGTTCGCAGTCGGTACTGCATGCTCTCCAAGCAGACTACGCCTGCGCCCTATGACGAGTGCCGTTACGACTACGGCGGCTACTTTGTGGTCAACGGCAACGAGAAGGTCGTCATTAGCCAGGACCGCATCTCCGAGAACCGGACTTACGTGTTCACTAACACGACGAAGACTTCCTCGTGCTATTCCAACACCGCCGAGGTGCGATCCGTGAACCACGCCAAGTTCATAGCCCCTAAGACCACGCTGCTAAAGCTCTCAAAGAAATCGGATCAGTTCGGTGTCTGCATCCGCGCGAACGTTCACCACGTGCGCGCTGAGGTGCCCGTCTTTGTGCTCTTCCGAGCACTAGGCGTGCTCACCGACAAGGACATCGTGCGCTTCATCGTACGAGACGAGGAGGATGCGGACTTTGAACGCATCGCCAATAGCCTAGCAGGATGCATCGACGAGGCCACGGAAGTGCGCACCCAGAAGCAGGCGTGGGACTTTCTAGCACAGTTTGTGCAGTCTTCGTACAACAATTACAACTCTTCGAAACCCAACAGAGTCGGAAACGGAACCTCTGAAGTAGTAAAGGACGCATCAGTGAGCGGCGGAGGATCATCTTCTGAGGGACTCAGAGATGCATCAGTGAACGGAGGAGGATGTAGTTCCGTTCCTGTTGTAGTTCCTGTTGTGCCCACTCAAGTCCCTAGGGAGGGTTATCAACACAGTTTCATTCAGAGCATTCTGACGAAAGACGTCCTCCCGCATGTTGGCACTTGCTTCAATCGCAAGGCATTGTACCTGGGGTACATGGTGAACAAGCTCCTTCGTTGCGGCATGGGTCTTTTGTCTCAAGACGACCGCGACTCGTACGTTAACAAGCGTTTGGATACTCCAGGCGTTCTATTGGCGAATTTGTTCCGCCAGTACTACTGCAAGATGGTCAAGGAGCTGCGTTCGAGCCTCCAGAGTCTGATGAAGGGTAACTACCGCGCGACGCGTTTGATCAACACGATAACGCGCCCATACTTATTAAAGGTAGTCAAGGGGTCGATCATCGAGTCGGGACTCAAGTACGCTTTATCGACCGGCAACTGGGGAATAAAGACGACGAGAGTGCGCCAGGGAGTCGCGCAGGTCCTGAAAACCGCCTGACCTTCATCGCGACCCTCTCTCATCTCAGGCGCGTGAACACTGCGATCGAGAAGACCGGAAAGCTGGTGATGCCTCGCAAGCTTCATCCCACGCAGTGGGGAATGGCGTGCCCTTCCGAGACACCTGAGGGAACGTCTGTGGGACTGGTCAAGAACCTCGCGCTCCTCGCCAACGTCACGATCTTCGTGCCACCCGGCATCGTGCTCGAGTCCCTCTTATCACTGGGCATGCTCCCGTTCGATTCGTCATTGCTTCCAGAGCGGTTGTTCGAAGGAGGTGCGGCGATGGTCATGCTGAACGGGGACATCGTGGGTGCTCACGCGACACCGAACGTCCTCTTCTGTGCGTTGAAACGTATGAAGCGCACAGGACTGCTAGGGATGCAGACGTCCGTTTGTTGGCACAACTCTAGAAACGAGATCGTTTTGTGCACGGAGGGAGGTCGGTTTTGTCGTCCCATGCTGGTAGTGGATTTGGATACGCAGCTCCTTCTCCCCGAGGTGTTCAATCCTGGTGCATCGTGGCAGGATCTGATTGTATGCGGTGCAATCGAGTACCTTGATGTGGAGGAGAGTGACGGTGCTATGATTACATTGTACCCTGCGAAGGATCTGCAGCCAGATGTGAGCCGCTTTACGCACGCGGAGATCGACCCTAGCTCCATTTTGGGCGTGGTGGCTGGTAGCATCCCCTTCTCCGACCACAACCAGGCCCCCCGAAACACGTACCAGTCCGCCATGGGAAAGCAGGCCGTCGGCGTCTTCGCGACGACCTTCCGTCACCGTCTGGACACTATGTCGCTCTTCTTGAACTACCCTCAGGAGCCTCTTGTCTCTACTCACACTGCGAAGCTAGTGAACTGCGACAAGCTGCCTTGTGTCAGCTTTAGCTGTTCGTTGGTTCTACCTGTCCGATTGGCTACGCAACCTATCGCGTCTGTCCTTCCCCGTAACCTAAGGGTTCCGGGGTTTGCCGTCAGGACTCCTCTCTCAAGAGGCGTCCCTCGGCTCTTTTAACTGTCCAGTTGTCTAAACACTTCGTTCCTGGTCTCCTCACGTCCCCTGAACTCTGTCAGGTTATAGGTCTCATCAGTTGCGCTAAAGCGTACGCCACTGCGGACGTTGAGGAGCTCGGCATCATGTCGTCAGTCAACCTGTCGATGATTAAGGACCTCGCCAAACTCGACTACGAGAATTACGAGGAGTGGCTGTTCAATGTCATTCCTGCGTTACGTTTGGCGAACCTTGGCAACCATGTTGTCCCGAGCGCTGTGCCTGCAGTTGCACAGTGGCTACAACGTCGTGTTACGGCTGGATCGACCTCCCGACAACAAGCGGGAGCGCCTTCAACCATGCGGTCAATGTGGACACGCGCTGGCGGGGTAAACCCTGGCCGGCCATTTCATCGCTCTATTTCTCCGCCCAGGGGCTCTGCCCACGCTGGAGGAGCCGGACCTTCGGCATCGTCTGTGACCGCTGGAGTCCTCGCTGCCGATGGCTCTGTTTCAATGAGGACCTTCGGCCCTACAGGAAGCTCCGGCAGGCCTACTCCTGCCGATCTGGAGGAGCGAGCTAGGAACGAGCCTCTCCCTGAGGACTCGTCTGAGGTCTCTTCTGTGGCAGGCATTGCTGGTGAAGAAGGTGGAGGTGAACCGGGGATTGATACTGAGAATGCCGCCAGGCGTTCTTGGGTCAATCCCCTCGCGGGTAAGACGTCCGCGAGTGCAGTGCTCAAGTGGGATTTGAGGGGTGACCCTGATTTGATTCCGTTGACGGAGGAAGAGATGGATAGGAATGTAGAGGCGTACCGAGTTGAACTGAATCAGCAGATGTCAAAATTGCAGCGCCTCAAGCAGGCTTCTAGAACGCCCCTGCCTCCTGTTGACTTTCATTTTCCTGATCGTGTTTCTGATGCTGAGGCCATCAGGGCTCTAGATGGGGCTGAGGCCAGGCTCAGGTTACATGATGGCTCTGATGTGTGGGTTAGCAATGAGGAAAAGGCTTTTTCCTACATGTTACTCACAATGAGCAAGGAGTTACAGGAGGTCTTTAGGCACTATGGTTCTTGTCAGGAGATCTATGATGAGGTGGAGTCGTGGGCAGTGCAGCATGCTCGTAGATTGGGACCGAAACTGGTAGCTGATTTGAGGGCGGTTCAGATGACCTACTCTGAATCCCCTACAACCTATTTCAATAGGGTGAAAAAGTTGGCACTCATGCTACTCAAATCGGGTACAACAGTTTCCGAATTTCAATGTATTGAGATCGCGATCGCTGGTGCATCTCATCCTCGATTTTCTGGTTTGCTGACCATGTTCAGTGGTCCTGAGTTTGTTGAGAATCAGATCACGTTTGCTGAAGTGCAATATCGTTATGAGTCCATAGACACAGCAAACCAGAGGTTGCTCTCTAATCACCCTCACTACCCACCATGGGTCAAATCAACCCCCACTCACCTACCCTCCCCTTTGCCAGCAATGGCTGCTGCAGGATTACCTCAGGGCAGTGGAGTGCCGCAGTGCATCTACTGCCCTCGCCCTGGACACGCTTCGGAAACTTGCTGGACGCAGTTCCCGAAGCTTCGCCCTCGTGGTGCTGCTCGTGGAGGTCGTGGCGGTCAGAAGAAGCCACCACCACGAGGTGGAGGAGGAGCTGCACCAGTCAGCCGTGCTGAATATACCGCATTGATGGCTCAGATGGCTCTACTTGCAAAGAAGTGAGATGCAAAACCCCCTTACCCGTTCTCATTAGTGTTGAAACAGCCTGGGCGCCTGCTCAGGCTGATGATTGTGTCGAAGCTACCTGGTACTTAGACAGTGGGGCTAGTCGGAGTTTGACTGGGGACGTCACCCTCTTTAAATCCATCAGATATCAGGCAAATTGCCCCTCTGTTAGATTTGGAGATGGTGTTGTTCAGCAGGCAGTTGGTATTGGAACCATTGAACTATGTAATGAGTGGCTTGAGGCCCCCATTACCATAGACAATGTGCTCTACATACCTAATTGTCCTGTTAACCTTCTCAGTGTAAATGCTACGGCTAGGTCCCAGGGTTGTATCATTAGTTTTGATGCAGATCGTTGTATTGCCACCAGAGGGTCTAGAACTCTTTGGACTGTTCCAGCCACCACGTCTGGTGTTTACCACTTCGAATCGGTACACTGCCCCATCCGTGATTCTCATCCGCGGGCGTCGCGAGTTCGACCCTCTCCTGCGGCGTTTTCTGCTGAAACTATTACTCCTGGTCAAGGCGATCCTACAGTTACTTGTCGTGATAGTGCGAAACTATGGCACCGCAGATTTGGCCATCCTGGTCAACCTGCTATGCACATGTTGTCGCACTCCGGCACTGTTACTGGCGGACCCAACTTTACCAGGGCTGCACTTCAAAAGTTCTCACATGACCCTTGTGATGCATGTTGTTTGGGTAAGGCCATACGCAAACCATACCCAAATCGTACTAGGAATACTCACGCACCGCTCGAATTGATACATGTTGATATCATGGGGCCGTTCAGTGCTGGGTTGAGAGGGGAACTTTATCTTCTTGTCATAGTTGATGATTTTTCTGGGTGGAGTGCGGTTATTCCGATTAGACTGAAATCGGATGCTGCATGGCAGATCCAATTTACGATTAAGAAGTGGAGTGCGGAACTTTTAGGGGTAGCATTTCGAACGCTTAGGGGGGACCAAGCAAAAGAGTTTTTGGTCAAATGGTTTGTTGACTGGCTTCATGAGGTAAATGCGACGTACGAACATAGTAGCGTGTATTGCCCACAGCAAAACGGGGTTGCTGAGAGGTTCAATGGGGTAGTTGCTGCTATGGCTCGTACGATGCTGATAGAATCAGGGATGAGCAAGGGTTTCTGGCCCTATGCCTTCTTGACTGCTTCGTACCTTCGAAATCGGTTACCCACGAAGACGAAAGATGGAAAGACTCCGTATGAGCTTTTCTATCAGCGCGTCCCCGAGGTGTCCCACCTCCGCGTCTTTGGGTGTATAGCCTATGTAACCCTACTAGATGGGAAGAAGCGGGGGAAATTAGATCCTAAGAGTATCCAGGGTAGACTGGTGGGGTATAGTGTGGTGTCGAAGGCCTACCAGGTCTGGATTCCAAAGTTGCACAAAGTGATTGAGGCTCGTGACGTGACCTTTTTTGAGGGCACTGGCCCAGTGCCCGTCGATGGGCAATTGGTGTATGATGGGAGTTCTTTTGCTTCTGGCTCTCCCTTGGCCGTCACTGAGGGGCGTACTGAACCGGCAGCATTCGAATATCTTCTACAGGACTCAGGGCAGATGGAAACAGATGTGGGAGCAGTTTTCCATATGAACCTACGTTCTCGGCAGGCTGCTGCCCCCAATGTCTCCCCTGTTTTTGTGCCTGACACTAAGACTGCGGAAATTATTCCGACTCGCTGCCTTCCATTCTCTATCCTCCCACCCTCTGTCCTGGCTGTTAGTGATTTAAGGGGAGAAGGTGGAGCTAGCGGCCTAGATAAAATTGTAGAGACTCCTTTCCTTGTTAGTGGTAACCCATTGTTCGAGCCTGAGGTTCTGCAGCTTCCTATTGCTCGGGATGAGCAACTGCCTAGTGACTTAGGTAATGTTGACTCTAGTGATACAGCCAGTGATTCTACTCTAGCGTCTGCTATGAGCATGCCAGCCCCAGGTTGGATTGGGTTAGGTGATGTGGGAGATGCGCCGGACGTTCGACGTCCAGAGCTACCTCCTGGGAGAGTGATACAATCACTACTCTCAAAGGTTACACCTCGGGAGCCTCGTCCACCCCCTCTTCCTTCTGCTCTTGGAGTTAGATCAAGTGGGAGGATGCGTGGGGAGGTTCCTGAGTTTGGTTTATTAGATGAATCGTATTAAAGCGATACCCTTCAGTGCCAGATGTTACGGTTCCTGATGTTTTAGTTCCTTCCCCTTCTCCTTCTATTGCTGGTGATACTTCTGATGAGGTGGAGCGATCCCCTCCATCCCCGTCTGTTGATGGTTCTGCAGAAGAGGTACCAGAACCAGTTGGTGCTGCTTTTATCTCCATCCAGTGTGAGCTTTTCTTATGCTCAAGCTATAGCGCTCGATAACCCTGAGAGGGAAGAGTGGCAGCTAGCAATGAGAGATGAAATCGCTTCCTCGAGGGTCATGGTACTTGGATTCTGGAGCCTCATCCTGGGGATGAGTACAGACTTATGTCTGCCAGATGGTTATTTACTAAAAAGTTGGGTAAGGATGGAAGAGTGGAGCGCTACAAAGCGCGTTTTGTGGCTAGAGGTTACATGCAGCGTCCTGGTATTGAGTACGACCAGACTTTTGCTCCGGTCACCTCTAAAGCGACTTTGAGGGTGTTACTTGCAGGTGTTGTTCATCGTAAGATGTTCTCCAGGCAAATTGATGTGAAGACTGCATTCCTTCATGGAGTGATAGATCCCAACCTCAAATTGTACTTGAGGCAGCCTGACGGCTTCATCAAGGTTGGGCCTAATGGAAAACCCCTGGTTTGTCGCATTGTGAAGAGCTTGTATGGATTGAAGCAGGCCCCTAGAGCTTGGCATGACAATGTCCTGCAGGTTCTTCGCCTTGCAGGTTTCCGACCGACGCTCTCTGATCCAGCACTTTTTGTGCGCCTGGATGCTAATGGCCTGTGGTCCTGGGTCCTGACATATGTCGACGACTTTTGGATTGCTGTTGATGAGCTCGTGCTCTATGATGCACTTATTACCATCTTGCGTAATAACGGGTGGGTTATTACAGAAATGGGAGTACCTGAACAGTTCCTCTCTTTGGACTGTAATGTTACCCTTGATGATGAGGGGCGGTGTGTGAAGATTGTACTCAGTCAGCATAATGCTATTAATGGGATGGTTGAGCGGTTCAAGCTTAATGCAGGGGAAGAGAAGTTGAAGGCTACGTCTGAGGTGCCCATGGTGTCTAAGTCAGTTACAGTTCATGCCATTGGCAGTCCTGTTCTACCTAACAACACTTTGTACGCATCTCTGGTTGGTAGCCTCATCTACTTGTCCACGTGCACAAGACCTGATATTGCTTTTTGCTGTTAGTCAACTTTCTAGATTCACAGCAGCACCTACTCAGGCTCACTGGAATGCAGCTCTGAGGGTTCTGGTGTACCTTCGCAAGCATACTTATATTGGTATTGCCTACACTCATGACCCAAAATTTGAGCTCCTTGCTTACAGTGATGCATCTTTTGGTGAGGATCCGGAGGACAGGAGATCTCAAACTGGTCTTGCTTTTCTAGCTTCTGGTGGAATTGTCAATTGGGTATCCAAGCGACAAATCACCCCTGCAGTTAGTACTGGGGAAGCTGAGTATCAAGCTTTGGCTGGTTGTGCGAGGGAAGTTCAGTGGCTCAAGCATCTTAGGGTAGACCTGGGATTGCCTTTCACTTGATTACTATCAAATGTGATGCCACGGTAGCTCTGTCCTGGACAGAGGACTACAAGCTTGAAAGCAAGGCTAAACACATAGATATAATGCATCACTACATCAAGGATTTGGTTCTAAGCCAGCGCATCGGTGTTACTAAGTGCATACCTCCTTGCAGTTGGCTGATACTTTCACTAAGCCTCTTCCCGCAGAGGTTTTTTGGAGTATGAATGGTATGCTTGGTTTGGTCAAGTACAAGCTTCTCCCTAGGTTTATTGATTTACAGTGATTTTTCTGCAGTTCAGGTTTGTGCTCTCTGCGGGAGTCGCGGGTTTCGATGCCCACCTGCGGTGATTTCAGTATATTAATTTGCTTCAGGTCTACTGCCCCTTGCTTCACTCGAGTGTTGTACGACTCCAATCCTGTAGCGATGGTGAATGGGTATGTAGTTTGTATAGACCTGTCGCACTGGATTTTGGGGGTTGATTTTACCTCGAGTCTCTGGTCATGACTACCTCGCTGGTAGATCTGTTTGGAATTATTATTATTTTTGTTTGATTTCCCCTCTTTTGGGTAGAAATTGCACCTGGTTTTGGGATTGTTACACCTGTGGTCCAAGGATGGAGCCTGCAAGGTCTGAGTAACTGTTTTACCTCTTTTAGCCCTGATTGGCTTAAATAGAGGTTGCTTCAGTTAGGTGGAGTGTGGTACTCATTCTGCTCTCTTTCCCCTCCCTAGATGAACATTTAGGTTGCTTAAATCTTATAATGATATTGGAAGTATCGGTGTCGCCCTTGAGGATGTCTCTCTCTCTTAGATTTATTTTCTGCTTGCTTTTGAGTTTCAGATTTCTTTTTCGAAGTTTTTTGTTAAAGGTTTGAAAGTATAATTTCCTTGACAGTTAGAACAGGTGGAGTGTCAGCTTTAGCTGTTCGTTGGTTCTACCTGTCCGATTGGCTACGCAACCTATCGCGTCTGTCCTTCCCCGTAACCTAAGGGTTCCGGGGTTTGCCGTCAGGACTCCTCTCTCAAGAGGCGTCCCTCGGCTCTTTTAACTGTCCAGTTGTCTAAACACTTCGTTCCTGGTCTCCTCACGTCCCCTGAACTCTGTCACCTTGTGGAATCAACACGATCGTCGCTATCGTGTGCTTCACAGGTTTCAACCAGGAGGACTCTGTGATCATGTCCGCTCTGCTGTGGACCGCGGCTTCTTCTCGACCACTCTTTAACGGACGTTCCGTGAGCAGAACACTAAGAACCACTCGACCGGAGAGAGGAGTCTTTTGCCGACCGAACTCTTTGACTACGCGTAACATGAAACCGTACAACTACGACCTGCTGGACGAGAGTGGGTTCGTTCCTGAGGGAACCTCGTGGAAGCCGGTGACGTGATCATCGGCAAGTGCATGCCTCAGAAGCAGGGTGGTGTTTTTGTCAACAAGGACGCGAGTGTCGCTTTGAGGAGCAACGAGTCCGGTGTGATCGACAGGAACTGCCATGGCGACAGATTCTTCACCAACACGACAGGCGACGGGTACACGTTCGCAAAGGTCCGATTGCGAACGGACCGCGTCCCACCGTTGGGGACAAGGTGTCTTCGAGGCACGGTCAGAAGGGGACCATCGGGATGCTCTACAGCGAGGAGGACATGCCCTTCACCGAGAACGGGATCGTGCCATCTATCATCATGAACCCTCACGCTATCCCTCTCGCATGACCATCGGGCAGCTTATGGAGGCTCTGGAGAGCAAGGTATGTGGACTCTCGGGGCGCCGGCATGGGGACGCTTCCCCATTCAACGGTCGCACCGTCGAGGACATCGCCAACGAGTTGGAAGCCCTTGGTATGCGTCGGTACGGTGACGAGATCATGTACAATCTGCGGACTGGCGAGCGAATCTCGACACCCATTTTCGTGTGTCCTACGTACTACCAGCGCCTGAAGCACATGGTCGCTGACAAGATTCACTATCTGACATCGGACCACAAAGTTCTCACCTCTGAGGGTTGGGTTAACATAAGGAAGCTCCGCTTGGAGCACAAGCTTGCATCGTTGCGTTTGGGGGATGGTCAGATCGAGTATTGCGCCCCGGAGGAGCTGTACGGCTACCCCACGTACAACGGCCCTCTGTACCACGTGACGTCTCCCACGACGGACATCGTCGTTACTCCGGAACACAGGTTGTGTGTGCAGCAGGAGGGTACCGTTGGCCAGTCCTCGACAGAGCTTATTTCGTGCAGCCAGCTCGTGTCTAACGGATACCTTTCTCGGGGCGAGAGTCCTATGAAGCACGTCCAGAGAGGTACCTGGGTGGGAAGCGACTTAGAATAAATTGGTTGCGATGACGACATCTTCCACGAGACATCGGAGTTCATCTTGCACAATGAGCCGATTTGGAAGGAGTTCTTATTTCGGTACTCGACAGGGACGTGCGCCGCCTGCTTATGCTGGTGTTCTCATGTACACTCGAGATTGAGTTGAGTTCTCAGGAGAAGGTTGACAGTCTTTTGCACCTTGCACTCCACGCCGGTGAGATTGTTGTGGTGGACCCTTGTGGCATCAGCGGGTTCGTTGCACGCCTGGGTGATGTCGTCGATGTCTACGAGCAGCAAGTGTCATTTGAGAGCTCTGATCCTCCTCCTCAGCCCTTATCTGTTGGGGCACCTGACAAGTGCGACTTCATTGCGGAGGAGCATCGTGGGTTTCGAATGGAGTTACTGCGTTCGCATGCCTTTGAACGTGACCTTCTTCGTTCGTCGCAACGGTCGCGCTGTGTGGACGGGCAACTCTCGTGCTGCAAACGGTCCTGTGGTGCTGCTGACGCGCCAGCCTGCGAGGGTCGCGCTCGTGATGGCGGTCTACGTTTTAGGGAGATGGAGATGGAGTGTCTCTGGGCACACGGAACGATGGGGTTCCTGAATGGAGCGGTTCATGGAGTGCTCTGACAAACTACCCCGTGTTTTCGTCTGCAAGTGCTGTGGCATGATGGCTCACGCTAACCCTGAGAGCAACCTGTTCTACTGCAAGTCTTGCAAGAATCTGACTGAGTTCAACGAGCTGAGGATTCCGTACGCAAGGCAAGCTGCTTTGTCCAGGAGGTCGAGACGATGGCCATCGCCACTCGATTCGTCACGGACGCGTAGATCTTTAATATTGGGTTTTCAGATACCGGATCGTATTGGAACTGATATCGTGGAACGTAAAAGCATGGACAATTATTATTTTCTTTCCGGTCGATGAGATTTGTAATACAGTCGGAGACGAAAGCCATCCCCATTATTTGTAAGCAAGTGAATGCGGTAAAAATGGATCAGAAATCGTAGACATTTTAGTTCTCCGTGTCTCCGACTTGAGTTTAATTTTACTGTTCCACCGACTGTATGTAAAAAGGTACACCAATCCCAGTTTTTCTTCTTATTTTCGAGTTTGTTGTTGTTGTTGGTTTTGGGGGTGGATGTCTTTGGGGTTTGTTGGTTGGTGGATGTATTTTGGGGTTTTTGGGTGGATGTCTTGGTGGGTTTGTTGGGTGGTGGATGTATTTGGGTTTTTTGGGTGATGTCTTTGGGGTTTGTTGATGGTGATGTATTTTGGGGGTTTTTGGGTGGATGTTTTGGGGTTTGTTGGGTGGTGGATGTATTTTGGGTTTTTTGGGCTGGATGTCGTTGGGGGTTTGTTGGGTGGTGGATGTCTTTGGGGTTTGTTGGGTGGTGGATGTCTTTGGGGGTTGGGTGGTACCAATGACATTTTTGTCATTTGATAGTTTTAACTGTTCTTTTGTATATGAGTTCGGAGATATATCAAAGCATAGACAAGTACATCTATTGGATATTTATTTGTTCTTTTTATTAATTGTAGAATACTTTTTGGATTGTCTATATTATTTTCATCATAATTTAGTTCTTCGCTAACGTTCTTAAATTTCAAAACATTATAATTTCTTTTTCCATTTATAAACGGAACGTATTCAGCGTAGAATCAATAAAGTCTTCTTCACCTCGTAGTTTCGTTTATTTTGAAATTAATACCTTTCGAGTTTGTTGTTGTTGTTGTTCTTTTAGGTGTTGGTTTGTTGAGTTCCGTTCTTTTAACTTTGCTGTTGGAGAGTTTTGTGTTCAACGTTGAAGAATAATTTTGGGGTTTCTTTTTAATACCTCTCATTGTCAATTGAGTCGGGACTAGGATTGTTTTATTCGATTTAGCGTTTTTTGTCAGTTTGATGCTATGCTGCTTTCATGATTTAATATTACTGCGTCTGCTATTGGTTTGGGTAGTTTTTAACGTTGATTTGAAACACCTGGTACAGCAGTATTGTGATTTGAATTACTTCTTGTTACGAGACGGGTTGTGTTTTCGTGGTGGATGTTTAACCGGTGAAAAAGGTGTTTTGAGTTATCGTTTGGGTGTTGAAAGATGTTCATGCCCGGTCATCGCGCACGATTCTATCAACATTTCGATAGCTGTGCCGCAAATCATGCCGAATCATCAGTGATCTTTGTATTGAGTATAAGGAAGATAGTGTCTTTGCCACGACGATATTCATACTGGACGGAAGTGTATCTTCAAGCGGTTTGTTTAGTTTCTGCACTCAAATCCCGGTCTTAATTCTGTTCTGCCTTCGTTCGTTGTTTTAACAATTTCGTTAACGGACTTCACGAGATCATCGAGGTTAATTTGGGACGATCACCTTCATTGAAATCGGTGCCTATATAATCGATCTGTTTCCTGATTCGATTGTGAATTCGTGGTGGCAACATTATCCATGTATCCGACTTGCTTGGTGTTGTGTGTTACTACTAAGGATTATATAGTAAAATCCATATTTCATACCCACAGCCTTTATTTTTTTTTTTGCTGGGGGATTTTTTTTTCTTTTTTTTTCCCTTGATGATGTAGTAGTGAGCTATCGTGTCGCTTGTTTGTACATGACAGAGGCCATGTGGGGGGAACAATGTGTGTTTGGATTTGTCAGTTACAAAGAACTCAAGTGTCTTGCAATCTTTTACGGTTGCAATAGAGAAACAACATTTGATGAATAATACATCATTCTCATGATTAACGACTCTCTATCTTCGTGGAATCTATTTTTTTGTCAGGCCAGCGAGAGGCTATGCGTCGCACGTACTTCAGATAGCCGGCGGACAGAATTTTCCACGCTCGGCAGGGGAAGCGAATGTCCGTGAAAACGACTTGGCGACCGTCAGCAGACTCGGTTACAAATGAAGATGATTGCGATATTCTAAGACTGCGAAGACATACCTGATTTATACAATATCTCTGATTGATCGATCGTGATAATTGAGCTGATATTCTGATTGAGATCGTGATAATTGGAATGAACGCTTAATAATGGGGTATCAAAACGGAAATAGAAATGATGTTCTTCTTTCAGAAATCAAACCTGCCCCCCCTCCAGTGAGAAGAGTGCGATACTTAGAACCGATTATTTCGTACACAAGCATTTCAAGTGATTAAATGTGTTGTTGCCGGTCGGGTGGCATTTAGTTTTTAGAATTAACAAGGACGATCGCCATTTACGAGTGTCAACCGCACGCATCGCAACCCTCTCATTCCACTCTCGTGAAGCTAGAGACACCATCCCACAAACAGCACGCCGATTGGTTGGACGCATAATGAATGCGTTCGGAACCCAATTGATTAAACCACCTAAGTGTTCGTTCACGACGCGAGGCTACAGTAACATGCTGGCAATGATGACGATGAGGCGGATGCTAAAGACGATGCTGTGTCTACGCAATCGGTCGCTACATCGGTCTGGCCTGATATGTACAACGACGTTCTCAATCAACAAGTGAATCAGCCAAAGACCCACCCCAATGCTCTTACGTTCAGGGAGGTTCCCTTGGACAGGCAACTCCAATACGGTGACCACATCAGAAGCACCAGATACGTCTGATTTTGAAGCTATTGCACGATATCTTGCCTCTGACCATTGCCCTTTGCATCCATGGCTACCGCTTCTGTCTGACGAAGAAATACGGCGCCCATGGCAGGCGAACGTATTTATTTTTCTATGTTTTCTTGTGGATTTGTGCGGACAGAGACGAATAATATCGAAGCAGGCGCTTACACATGGCTTTTATTTGCCTCCATTTGATCTATTTATATTTTCGTCGATCCAAGTGCATAATACATCACATGAATCGTCTTGTTGAAACTCCACCGTGTGCATGTCGTTGGCGCGTCAGACGAGTTTGCTTTACAATGGAACAGTTTTTTTTTTTCATCTCAAGAGTTTCTTCAACGTTTCCTCAGGCGGCGCAGTCGTGTGCGTGTTAGCGACGGCGCAGCACCTGTAGGGGCGTACATGCCCACATCCGAGAGAAGCGGCACGATGCGAACCAAATGGCCAGGAACGCAGATCTAGGTACCGTGCCATCTGGGTCAGTAGCACGCGATAATCGGAAAGTGGTACTTCGGGACTTGACTCGGTATCGTGCACGAGTTGCTCAATCACGTGCTTGTCGCGGATGGGTCGTGGCGGGGCACCAACTCGTGACGAGAGATGTTGAAACTGCAGTTCGGAGAGACAGAAAACTGCACGCAGCGACGAACGCTCTCATCTAGACCCCTCCGACTTGTGCTCAATACTTCTCGCGAGTCACCAAATAACCTCTCGAATGTTGTTTGCCGCCCACACTGGGCACCATCCTCCACCACGTTGTTGATGCTGATCTGACTGTCGCGCACAACCATCTTGGTGGTATAAGAGTCCGCTCGGACAACGCTTTTCATTATATCGTTGTTGTCATTCTCGCGGTGTCTCCTCCTTCCTCCATAATGAGTCATCTCTTCGATATCCCCACAAAAATCCTCATCTTCATTCTTCATCATCGTTCGGTCTGGCAACCGCCGCGTCCTTCCCTACATTTTTCGAGGGGGCGAGGAGTTTCCTCACGTCGGGGAGCTTGAACGTTTGATTGAGACTGTAGATGGACAACGGTAGCCGCAGTCTCCTGAAGGTAGACATGGAAGACGCCCCCCGATGATGGGGTGACGGCTCTGGCGTGCAGGTCGAGAGCGATCGGCGGTCCTCTCAATGGATAACGTCCCCCTCTGTCGACGAGCATTCTCGCAATATTACCGGTGAGGCTTTCTTGCGGACCTGTTTGATCCAACATTTTTGTTATTATAAATTCTTTAGTTATTTGCTTTACAACTCGCTCACATATTAATGCACCACTTTCTAATGGTTCAGTGTTACTGAGCATTAATATTTTTGCACGAAACCCAAGCCAGCATCGGGGAGTTTGTCTGGGACGAACTTGTACGTGTTTCGAACGTCTCCTTATTCACAATATAGAGACATATCCGACACCGTCCGTTTCCTGGACGACGTAGTCTCCTGCGCACTTCCACTACCATTTGCGATTGAGAGCGTGAGTACTGAACGCAAGCGTGCTCTGTTGTGTGTGTACACGGCGGCTCGGCGTCTCCCAGGCCTGGCCGTCAACGTGGACCCACAACATGTCGTACCAGCTTGAGTGCCTTGGGAATGGGACGTTGTAGCCGGTCCCGATTTGGGATTGATCAACCAATACGGGCAACGACACGCTTCATCGGGGACCATCATGACGCAATCGGTGTGAACGTCATGCTCTGCAATTCATACGCGTGTGCGAGCCAAACTTGTACCTCAATCGTTTCTTCCTCCACATCACGGAATTTAAGGTCGTCCATTCTGATGAGGGTTTGTGACATGTTTCAACGTATTTTTAAACACATTTCTTACTGTATTTTAAATGAGCGTGTGCGACAGTGGCAAGAGGATTCGGAAAAAAATAAAATAAGATATAACGCCATGAATGCAGCTCCATTGATGAAGTTCGACATTACGGATATCCGCCATGACAAAGGTGATTGTATTGATAAGGAAAGAGGACAGACCGGCGAAGTCCTTCCGTGGGGAGATATTCTCTTTCACAACGCCGCGCAAATCCTATCTGGACCGTCATTTTGCCCTACAGAGGAGTCAACAAGTTCTACGGCAACATGATTCCCGCACATTGTTTATCCACGACGAGTCTCTCCGGATATCATGCGATAACCGTGATAAAAGCCGACAAAAGTTGTTAGCTCGGAAGGTAGACAACAAATACACGCGTGTACGGTTCATCCAATATAGAGCACACGGCGCTTTTCTTGATTCTGGAGCGGACTGTCTTTTTGCGACAAGACGTGGCAAGCCGACTACGGGCACCGCTATCTGTTTCATGAACGGGTCCGTCACCTCCCTATCATGTTCTATGATCACGATGCAACATCCGATGGGCATCCCCCTAATCTTCGAACGAACATCGACTACGTATTCATCCTTCGTGAGAACGTCCTCTCCAAACCGAAAACGTATCTACGATGAATTACGCGGGCATGTTCCCATCGTTTCGAATGTTTTGCCATGTCATGGACCAGTGCACCGAGAACCCACGAGTGTCCGTTGTGATCAACAACAATGTGGCGCAATCGAACAAACTTGAGGACCAGCGGTTTTTTGTACACAGGCCGAGCCCATTGTGACCAATTCAAACTCGGGGAGAGAGTGTGGAACTCGCGTAGATGGAAAGGACCAAACAAAATGGGGAGCGATGGTGCAGATTCGGATGAAGAGGGAGGAGACTCGAAGAAACCGTATGACAAAACGAACTTATTTTTTTACAAGGAAAGGGGGGGAAACAACAAACACAAATTACTGTCAAAAAACCATGTCCTGGATACACGTTCCCTGATGAGAACAACTGTAGTATAAATTTACATGAACAGAATCTCGTCTCCGTTTCTTCTGTGGCGTTGTCCTGATTTCCTGTTCCTCTCTCCTCCTCATCAGAGCGTTCTTCTTTGACGTTGTTTTTCGTCGAGGTACATGTCATCATCGGTGCATGGAAGCGCGTCAGCGCTCGAGGTTGCAGGGTATGACTCATAGCGCAGCATGGCAGACTTCCCGTAACACCGAACCGCATTCTCGTCAAGCCCCACGGACCCAGATCGACTGAGATGAGATGATTGCCGCACCACGCGCCGTCACACCTTGCCACGCTCTAGGGCTCCGGAGGATCTCTTTGACGGATCGAGAGGCTCAGCTCGGTCGCCTCCGTACAAGGGAACGGAAAGATCGCCACTCTACCGAGCGGCTGACGGTTCACTTTAAAGTTAGCGAGCGTCAACAGTCGGACAACGTCGCCGGCTATCCTCGTTGTCCCTTGCTGATACCGCATTCCGATGGGTCG